>JAPDSC010065408.1:227485-262702 GCA_026290005.1 Latrodectus geometricus | reverse complement strand
ATATATATATATATATATATATATATATATATATATATATATATATACGTTGCTAGGCAACATCTCTACTCGAACAAACGGTAAAACAAAAAATATTCAATTTGCGCAAATAGAACTGAAAGTAGATCTACCGTTAAGTAGAGAAAATAGCATCAAGGGGGGAACGAGATCTGCTTGATGGTCTAAGAAATTTTTTTTAACACTTCACAAGCTCAACGCCAACAGCATTTCGAAAAGAATATAACTCAGCTGTTTATGGAATAATAACAATTGTTTGGAAAAAGAAAAATGGGTATAATTCTGTAATCTTGGCACTTCAGGAAATGAAATATAAAGAAGAGAATATACGTAAGGAAAGAAAATGGGATTTTAACTGATTAATTTTTATTTTCATAAATGATAAATGAAGCTGGGCCCCTCCCCGCGCCATTAAAATATTACTAAATGTAGACACAACTCAAAATTTTTCCTAATTACATAATTATATCACATTCATTGTTAAACTTCGACAAATTGAAGTACAATAGTTCTAAAGATGCGGTATCTGAGGTAGATGCTATATAATTTAGCATTAAATATCACTAAGGCTTTAATAATGAGGATTTGGTGACACTCTCTGTAATACACTGTTTCCCAGAAGATTATGCCTCGCAATTTTGAACCATGTTTACAAAACGATTTTGATATCATACAATTCTCATAAATATACTAGGGAAGTAAATACGTGCCAAGAACTTTTTTTCGTGCAAATTTTTATGATACTATGCAAATTTAGATGGTTCACAAATAAAATCCGAACTAATGTATTCTAACCATGAATTTAATGCATGCAATGTTGAGGTGATTTTTATGCGAACGTATTTGTACTTATAACTTATTCAGGAGAACGAAATGCAAGTCACATCCATTTGATAATAGAAAAATACAAGTTTAAAATTAGAAAAATGACTAACACTAAGCGAAAAGGTTTTGTTATAATTTTCTTTCCCTTTCGGATTTTTCTAAATTATAATATAATCAAACAGTCAAAAGCATCAAAATTAAAAAATAAAATGACGGAAATGGTTTTAATTTGTTCTAGTAAAACCACATTTAAAAATGTATTTTGGACTTTATTGAATGAAAATCGAGTCGCTTCCTTTGGTTTTATCAGGTTAGATTCATATCTTTATCCACAGCGTAATTATGAATAATACTTGATTAAATGTACTTGATGTAAGCAGAACTTGCGTTATTTAGTTAAGAACCAGAAATATACATTATGTATTTTATTTACAGAACCAACCCATTTTTAAATATTGACGAATTTTACCAAATGCTGATTTTTCATTTATTTCAGTTAAATGAAAATTAACAAATACCAATAGAAGATAAAGAATATTCTATTCTTAAAATTATAAATTTGAAACATACCACAAAATATATTTGATTCATTACCATTTAATATGCTTCATTGTGATATTTTTTAAATATTCCGAATCCCAATCCTATTTCTAAAAAATCCATGAATAAATTCTGTTAGTTTCAAATCATTAGTTGTCTCAGAAAACATTTTTTTCAAACTTCATATATGACTAAAAAATTATAATTTAAAAGACATATTTCTTTCCTTGCCAAAACGACAATTATTTATTTAAAAACCGGCAAGCTTAGCAAAATAATTGTCCTTAAAAAATATTTTGTAACGGATTTTTTTTTATTAAATTATAACTTAAGTTAGTGTTTGTTTTCCCAAACAATTTGCCATTTTCATACACACAAATTTCCAATCACGTTCAAATACTTTTAGGTACACAATGTTGTTTTCAATGACCAATCCAAAGTAGAAATAATTTCAACGAAACATTTAATCACCATATTTTAGAATCTATTTTTTTTAATGAAGTGTTTTCTCGATTTTTTACTTTAGTATTACAAACAAGACCATCCATTTTATTATTAATCTATTCACTTACTTGTTTCTCACAGTATGCAATAAAAAATAAATTTATTTATTTAATCCGAAAATACACTACAAAGAAAACAGTAAATCATTTTAGTTTCATATTTTTAACTGTCTTCAATTAAAAAAAGAAACATAAAAATAAAGTTCTTAGAAAAAATTTTGATTAGAAGAATTTACAACTGAATAGAACATTAAAACCTGGGAATTGATAGCTAGATTCTACTCGCAAATACCAAATGTCACAAGCGATAATTAATTATAAATTAAAGCCCTAGGCAATCAGTGGGATAGATTAAGTGAAGCATAAAAATGGAAACTCATTATAATAACGAAATACGACATAGATTTAAAGAGACGTGTAAAGCGCCCCTGGTATTCAGATTTTTTATTTTTACTAAGCATTTTAAGGCTAACAGGCACTTAATAGTTAACTTTGTTCACTTTGAAAGAATCAATAGAATGCTCATTTCTTATCCAACAAATTTTTTAATGAAATCAAAAATAAATAGTCCACGTGATAAAGGAAACAATTTATTCAATACAAGTAAAATTAAATGTATAATATTATTATTATGTATAATATAACTAGATATGCAACAGCATTCTAGACGGTTCGTAAAACATTTTCCAGTCAAGATGTTTGGAAGAAATTTGTTTTTATACATTTTCAAATTAATTAAGATGATACATGTCATTTTTTTAATAATTCAATTCCATTTGAAAAATTGAAACAAACATTATATAATAAAAATAGCTAAAATAAACTCCTTTAACTAAACGATTTAACTAAAATAGAGGTAACAATTGTCTTACATTTAATGGTTTTATATTTTAAAGTGCGTTTGATTGTTTACATAAAAAGAACAAAAATTCATCTATCTATATGTATGAAACAAATACGAAAAGTTTACGAAAAGCAGAAAAATACTGTTTCATTTTCTAGTTTGAAAATATATTAGCATATATACACGAAAAACATATTCTGATCATTTTCAATCCAAATCACGTTTTATAATCACAGTAGCTTTCCAAATAAAAAAATAATAACATTCTTAAAAATGAATTCAATATGTTAAATATCATATTCAGCAAAACTAACATAGTTAAACAAAATAATGTTTTACGCGAAACAAATCACACCAATACAATTTAAAAAACAAATTCCATATTTTATGCGATAATGTGACGAGATTTAAATAAAAAAAGAAATATCGTCCGAACAAGTCGTAAAACCACACGCCAACTCCCACTAAAGAGGAGGAAAGACACGAAATATCACTCAAGAAATTCGGAAATGCCCTTGCTCGTGACACAGGGAAGTTCCCTCCGCTACCCCATAAGGCGTTTATACAAGGTCACTTTGATGGTATTGATTGGGATGAGGCTTTGGGAACAAGAGAGGCACACCTCTGGAACAGGAACCACAAAAAAAGAGAAGAGGGAACAAACCGAAAATCATATTTCTTTTGTTTCTTCGAGAATTTCTTTTCACCCAATTTTCCTTTTTTCATCCTCCTTCAGGTAGTTTTATTTCATAGGGAAAAAATTACGTGCCCAAGGAAAACTTTATGGCAACTTTTTTTTTCTTTTTCTTCGTAAATAAAATAAGTTAAGCTGAGATTCTGAAAGCGAAGAAAGGAAAGTGCGATCACAAACTTTTTAAAAGGCATCGTACATGTCTTTGCGATTTCATGTTAGTGCAGTAGTAAAATAAAACGATGTCCAGGTATTTTTAAGAGAGAAATTAGTTTGCTAGTAAAGTTGAAGTCTTGATATCTCATTATTTAAAAGAAAATATATTCAAGGGGAATTGATTTAAGATATCTACTCTAAGAATTAAATAATATCACAAGCAAATTTTTCATTAAAGTTATTTATAATCAAAATAAAATGATAAATACAACTTTTTTTAATGATTAATATCAAAGTTTTTGTGGAAATAGAATATTAAAAAATGCTTACAAAGAAATGAAAAAAATAAATATTAATAAAGCTAAAATTCTGTTTTCAATAAAAATTGAAAATTATCAATAAAAAATAAGTTTCAGTTTAACTAGAAGTAATAAAAATAATTAATTGAAAATAACTTAAAAGAAAAATGAACCTAACAAGAAGCAATTTACTCAATATGAAAATAAATAAAATTAGAAGAATCAAGAATGGCAAATAATTTTCTTTTTTAGATAAACATCAATGTTAATGTAATTGCTAACGTGAATTATAATTTTTTTTAAATAAAATAAAGTTTATATTTACAAATTATATATTGATAGATAATTAGATCACCTATTTCACAAAAAGACAAAATTGTTAAACTTTTCCTCAAATGCCCATTAAATATTGCTATGTGATGAACCAAAGCTATGAGACATTATGAACGAATACCGGTGCCTCTCGTAATAAAGGATGATGGTGTCTTTTTGGGGAAGGAGGGGTTAAGATTCCCGATTAATTTATTTTTTCACTGATTAATGAAATATTTTCAAATACTTTCCACCTAAATTAATATAGTTGCCAAACATTACGCATGTAATGAAAAAAAACTGAAGGTATCTTACTTGTAAATAACTTATCTCTCTGTTGAATTTCATTAGAAAAACTTAATAAAGAAATTTAATATTTATCAAATATCTAATTATTTTATTTAATATAGGTAAAAGAAGGAATTAAAACATTTTCTAATAATTATAAAGAAGCTATAAAGAGTTGTGAATCTTAAAATATGACTAGGTTGGCTAATGAGAATTTCTTGTAAGCACAATAACTAGTGTCTCAATTTTCAAATGGGGAATAATGTATTGCCATTCAATAATAAAATACTTCAATTAAATACTTTTTCAAGATGAAAGCAATATACATTTTTTATATGAATTTTCCCGAATTGCTAGTTTCTTATTTGATGACAACAATCGAATAAAGAAATCAGTCAACAGGAAAGGTTCAATCAGCGTAAAAGGCGACTCACTTTCGGCAGTCCTATCGGAATTTGTGAAGAAATATAAGAGAACACACTTGAAAGAAAGAAAAGGTTTTAAAATTGAAAACAGATTTCATTCCAGTCGAAAGACAGCACGTATGACGTCGCGTGGGATGGGAAGAAACAGATCAGCGGAAAAGAAGTAACTTCTTCTCCTAATTAGAATGCTAATTAAATTGAGAATTCCAATTCTTTTTTTATTAACTCTGCTTTTTTTTTTTTTTTTTTTTTTTTTTTTAAAGTACATCCTGCAAACAGAGAGCGAAAAATGACGTCAAAAGTTCGTAGAGCTTAAGATGTTAATTAAGACAGTGAAAAGTTTATTGAAATAATAAGAGTTAATTGTGTTAATTATAAGGAAAATATAGTTTTCTATCGAGAAAAGTGAAAATATGTTCAAATATTATGAAAGAATTTAAAAATTTTTTTTTAAATGGAGAAACATTGTAAGATTAAAAAAGAATTAAAGATATATGTAAAAAGAATATGCATATGTGTTATGATAATAAAAATAATTAAATATCACACAAGCGAAGGGTTAATAGATTCATATTCATTGTAGCATGAGATATGTTTAAAAGCATTCCGTTTAAATTTTTGACAGTAATATAATTACTACACATATAATAAAATCAAAAATAAAAAGATTTAGAAAACTATCCGCATTTTAGATATAAATTAATAATAATTTAATTCTTTTCGTAATTCTACTTTCAACAAATTTCCCTCCGGTTAAAAAAAATATATATATTAAATAAGTATAAGTTATTTACAAAATAGACGTGTAACACGCGGTCGAGAACCAAATAATCAACAACTGTTAAATAATATCTACTAATAAATTCAATTAAAAAAAATAAAATTTCATGATTAAAATTGAGATGAAATATTAAGAGTGTAAATGAAATTTTTCGATTTACTTTTTGCGAGAAGGATTTATCTTAACAAGAATTATATTTTAATTTAATCCACGTTACTGCTGTGCTGAAGTAAATCCCAAAATGCTTGATAATAGTGGACATTGTTGGTTGCTAATTTCTGTTATAATCTTTCATTTCTGGTTGAGAGTGGCAATTTTCATAAATTAGTAATTTTAGTCCGCTAAGCTTTTAGATAAAAAAGTGATAATTTTAATCATTTGTCAGGCTAGTGTGACGTGCTTGTCGTCACCATGAGATTCTTGGAGAAACACTACTTATTCGCCAGATTTTTTGAAAGCTTTACCATCCCGCACGATACCTAGCAACACTATGGTTACAAACTTGAGGTACCAACAACACCCTTTTAGTCATATATTTTACTTTTGCTGCAACTTTACATATTACTGTGTACATAATTAAATTTCTGGAACATTAATGTTCAAAATTATTATGCAAATTAATAACAGAAAGCGAATTGTTCACACGCGTGGTTAAATGTTTGCATTTCAAACTAAGAAAAAATAACATGTCACAGAGCATACATAAGTGAAACAATATTGTTATTTATTATCATAAAATATTAGAATTAACATCTTAACAAATATTCGAATCACAAATTACCATGTAAAATGGATATAGATGATTTAAGTATATATGTCAATAAAGCATCTAATTTATTTACGGTGTGTTGTAGGAAAGTTTCCATTTTGGTCAAACAATCTCAACAATGCAGATTTCGCTATTTCACAAATTGTTACCGAGCCACCGAAGATCAATAAATCAAGGAAAATCTAGAATGACTTAATGAAAGTAGCAACAAAATTAATTACTGAGCTACATACAGACACCAGCATTATAGTTATGCTATTGAATGAAGCTTACAGTGACAAATAAAACACTTTCATAGATTTCTTCTATTTATACGAAGATTCACGAGCCAAAATACATATTATATTAAAAGACCAAATTTAAGTCAAATACTTATCTAGATTATATAAAGAGAAAAGTATATTCTTTAAATTTTATAAACCAATTTTTTTTATCTTTTAGTTAAAAATTTATTTCTTCGCACCGAATATTTAATTGATACAATCAACTTTTAGATAAAAACATTTAATGCAAAATACGAATCTATGTGGCATAGATTTCAACAGAGAGTAAACTGACTCAAGAGTACAATACACAATTACTTGCATTTACGTAATAATAAATTGAATGGAATTTAGAAATTTTAGCCCAAAAGGGAAGGAATGAAAGTTAAATTAAGAAATCTATAAATGTAAATACAGAAAAGGATTCACTAGTTTAGAATAGGTATCACATTCATTAAAACTAGATTACAGAAGTTCAAAGGTTGAGAATGATTCGAATAATTTTCAGTTTCTTTATTTACTGCATCATCAACAATTTAACGCAATTAAGTTCACGAAGCTGATACTTAACACACAAAAAAGTCCTTAATGATTCTTTGAACTTGCGACTTGACACAAATTAGAAAGCATTCTTAAGGGCTATGTTCTCGAATCTATGAGGGCTCTTGATTCATCGCCGTTTTAAAAGTTAAGAGTTAACAGAATTAAAACTCCAAGCAACACATGGACATTGCAGGCTTACAAAACTTATTTTGATAATAGATAATTAATTCAATGAAGCATAAAATTGGATGAAAACCCAAGCAAGCATAAATAAATGGGAAAGATAATTCTATATTTTATGAAAAAATTTAACGCGCGAATTCCTGTTGAAAGCAGACGAGTGTGGTTATTGATTACTATGTGTATGCAAATAGTTTTCATCGCATTTTATTTTTAAAAGAGCTCGAGTTTTTGAGGCGGGCATTCGCTTAATATTTTTAAAGAATAATTATACTTAAGTAATTCATGCATATGCATGTATACAGGAGATTCTAAAATATTAATCTGAAAATTCGAATTTTCGAGAGTATATACGTTTTTATAAGTGGCCAAAATAAAGCGCATTAGTTAATTACAAACAGCTATTTGGAAAGTTTAGTGAATATAAAAATTTGGTTATTTTCAAATATATTGAATTTATTTAGCTTCAATAACTTTTTCGAATTATATAGCAGTATATCCGAGTTTAATAAAAATGCTAATATTAAACGCTGTTAAAAATGTTTAGTGGTTGTGAAAATAGCATTAAATAAAAGAAAATAGTTAAAATTACTCCTTTAATTTTTAGATCACACTGAATATATAAAAAGTAGAAAAAAATTCGAGTTAAATTAAATGTCGCATAAATTGCAATTGTGTAAGTTATATTTTAACCAATATTTGCAAATGTAATGCACAAGTCCAACTTTTGTATAGAGTTACGAAAATTAAAATAAAATACATCAATTCAGCTTTTAAAATTATGCTTTACAGATTACATTTGATAAAATATCAGTAAACTCAATCGAAACTTATTCAAAGAAAAATGTATTGGTGTAGTTTAATTAAAAAAGCATGTACACAAAATTTTTTGTAAAATACTCTATAAATGGAATGGAAATTATAAGAAAATTAGCATTTATAAAACAAATGTATCAAAGAATGAAGGTGTTCTTATAAAGTTTGAATGAATTTGAATTTTATTAATACAATCTACCAAAAACCAATTCATATAAAAAGGAAACTTTGAGAGCTACATTGCTCAATTTACACATGACTTAGA
Source organism: Latrodectus geometricus (assembly GCA_026290005.1). Classification (NCBI taxonomy): domain Eukaryota; kingdom Metazoa; phylum Arthropoda; class Arachnida; order Araneae; family Theridiidae; genus Latrodectus; species Latrodectus geometricus. Next base: position 254,184 of record JAPDSC010065408.1, on the reverse strand, counting down.
AGCTGTCTCAGATAAAAATCAAAATATATTTGTTTTATTTCAAAAGGCTCTAAAAGTTAGCTACCATTACATAAAAAAACTCATCGAATTCGGATTAGTATTAAAAATCAAAGGTTTTAAAGAATGTTTCTCTCAATTCAATAAAAAGCTTAAAGCTCGTCATAGTTATAAAAATAATTTAATGGAAATCTATGTAGCTTCGTGAAATAGTAAATCACAAATTATATGTACTAAATATACTCAAAATATTTTACTGTTGTACCAGCTTACTTTCCTGTGCCTCGCCCTGCGTTGGACTATACCAGTAAGTGAGAGACTTCGTAATTTTGAAATAGAAATCAAGCAGAAGACCTCTTAATACTTGACCTGCCACTCTAGAAGTATATTTTTACGCGGAGGACATTGCGACCACGACTTTTTTAACGTGCCCCAGTCGTCTTTAGTGAGCACGACGAATCTTCGATTGAATTGGGATTCGAATTCACTACCTTCTGATAATGAGAACAACGCCCAAACTCACTAGGCTATCACAGCCTCTAGTCGAAATATGCCACTATTAAGACACAAGTAAATATCGATTATAATCTTTGACAGAAAATACTAAAATTGGTTTATTCAATGCAATTAGAGACGGCTGCTAAATTTAACCCTGGTTTAATAAGAATATTATAAAATGTTCGTTATTACATTGTTATGTTAGCAAATGCTAGGACAAATTTTGTACTATATTAATAAATAGCAAAAAATAAGAGACACGGATAACAATTAGCATAACAAAAGAGCATTTAAAAAACCAAAAATTTATAAAAGTAGAACTTACAATCAGATCCATCATTTTTCTAAACTAATAATTTGTCAAATAATACACTATCTTTTCAGCACAGCCAAAAATATGTTGGGATAGAACCATAAAGAGCACATTCATTGTAAAGCGTTTTAAAATCGTCGGAATTTTCGTAACAATTGCACATTACACAGAATGAAAAAGAACTTAAGTGAAGGGGGGGGGCAAACTTTAAGAATTTAAGTTTGTCACTATAAAATCTGTGGCGTAATTTATGTTATTAAAAATAGGAATTACATTTCTCAAATATAACGCCAACAATAGTAACTCTCACATTCACACACATTTTTTTTCGTGTTGTTTTCAGAATATTTTTAATTTTTGCCACAAATTATTAAATCCTAATAAATTTAACTGTAATCAACTTTGTAAAGCTAAGTTATGCTTATAAGTTTAAGCACAAGCTCATTTCATTACCACAATACTATTAGTAACAGTTCTGCTTATAAAGTAATTTAACACCAGATTTTAAAAATCAATAATTTTTATATCACTATTTCAAACTTTTAATAATGTTAGCCTCCTTCCTGTCTCTTAATAATAAATTTAAACATTTCCATCAACAAATTTTTAAAATTCTTATTAACATATCTTATGTTTCCACATTCTGGTACTATTTACTTTTGGCAATGATAATGCATAACTTTCCAAAGTTAATTCTAGTTCTGTAAATAATACCACGTGTCAGTTTCTATCTTATGATTTTAAAATACATATAAATGCAGACACTATAATATTGAGATACTCAGTTATGGTCTCATCATCTTTGTTAAAGAACTATGGAAATTTCGCATATTAAATTTACAATCCATTAATTATAATTAGGAGAATCCCAAAAATTAAATTTCATTTCACAAATATTTTATACATATTTGTGAAATAAGTTTCATTTCACAAATATTTCAAAATAAAAAGACCGGTAAGGTTCTTTAAAAGAAAAACTAAGTCTTTTATTTCATATGTACTTTCTAGAAGTGCCGACATGTCATAAAAATGAATATCGTCTCCAGAATAGAACGAACATGGTAATTACACAGATTCACATGAAAATATAATGGTACAGCAAAAAATATTTGCCACTTTGACGAGATCAGAACTATTTAATTCTGCCTGCTTGTTAATCCAGCAAAGGAATTGCTTGTCAACAAAAAGAAATCTCAGAGGGCGCCACAAGGATATACTTGAATTTAATGCCCCACTGACAATATTACATATAAAAAAAAATTCCCAACACTTTAAAAATAAATGGGACTGAAATACAACGCAAATGAGAGGCAACCTTGCAGAAATTTTTAAAATAATTTAGTTTCCTTATAGAAATTCATATTTTTCGTGTGCATTTTCACTAAAATTGAAAAAAAGTAATTCCAATCTATGAGATGTAGTATTATTTACCGCGCGCGTAATTATATTTTCTAAATATTTAACTCTACTTAAAATTATGCATAATTTTTTACCAGTTAAACAAATATAATTTTTTTTATAAGGCTCAACGCTAATACGAGATTTAGCTGCTTGGAAATGAGAATTGTCAATGAGAAAGTGAAACGTAGGAAATTTTTATTAGCGAGATTAAATAAAAAAACAGATCTGATTTCTAGCTTCAATAAGTTTTATGTCTATGCTAATGATGAACAGTTTCAACAATTTGTTAGATTTACAATATTTTTAAAAATTATCTTTGCCTCATATCGCCTTGCACTCAACAGCAAATTGCTTCTCTATAAGGTAATAAAAATACTGAATTTATATATATATAAATTCAATATTTATCAGTATAGTCTGAATTTATAGTATTCATAGATAATTAAAGCTCTAGTGTTTTAGAAGTTTCATAAATTTATATCAAGCATGTATAAAAGTACGAAATGCAAATAATACGATAATTAGACATAACGTCCATAATAGCCTAAAATTATGGTCCTCAATGAAAAAAATTAGTTTCAAAATAAATAGTCTTTTATTGTTTTGTTGATCACTTTTTATTGTTTAGATTTATTTGGCTACAATTTATTACATCATATTTTTACAGCAGTGTTATAGAAAAAAATCCAGCTGAATAATATCGACGTCTCATTTTACAGTATTAAAAATGTTTTTTTGCCTTCAAGAAGATTTGTAAATAGAACATATTGTTAAAATAAGTAATTTATGAGAAAATGTAAAAGTAAATGGGAATTTTAAAGTTTTTGTTTCAATAGCTCAAGTTATTTGCAAACATACTGAAGTTAATACACTGATTCACAGTTTTCAGTTCAGCTAAAAAGGCGCAGTGTCGTAAGTATCCACACCTAAGTATAATTAGATCAATATAATAAATATTCAACATTAATTGTTGAATTTACGTTCAAAATTCTAATTAAAGCTACCAGTTCTGTTTTTTAAAAGATTAAATTTTAAATAAGAAAAATTTTTTTTCATTAGTTTCGCTTCATTTGATTAATAATTATCTTCTAAAATCATAAACGACTTCTAAAAGAAATCCATTAGCAATAACGATACATATAATATGAAAATTATATTCTGCATTGCATATTCAACAAGTTAAATCAATTTTAATTATTTCCTAAAAAATAAAATTTAATCATGAAAAATGTTTCAAAATAAAATGATACACATTTTATTTAGATTTTGACATTCTTTCAACCTCAAAATCCTATCAAACTATGCCACCTACAATGAAAGCATAGTCGTTTAAAAGAAATAAGGGACTTCTTTTGTCAAGACCCTTCAAGTTTAAGAAAATCAACGAAAGCTAGCAGACTCAAACCGAAGTGAAGTAGGAAAGCTTTAGCCAATCAGCAAGCGCTTTCGACAAAATAATCGAATTAGAAAGCTTTTAAGAAAATATTTTCCTACCGTGTCGAATTTTTTGTTTGGAAAAGACCGCCCAACAGATATAAGCACAGAAGGAAAATACTAAATTTATTCGTTATTTGTTCACGAAAACTAAAAAATTAAATGCGTTATTGGCGACATTCAATCATTCTTGAATGTAACTGGATAAAGAATAGAACGATTAGAAATGAAAAAAAAAAATACTCTTACTCACATAAACTATTTTTTATTAAATAAAACGCTCAAAATCAGTAAAACAAAATCTTAAGAGGCAGAGGATTCCAGATTCAAACAATCAAATCATGACCAGAACATTAAATTCCAGCCATGAATATTCAACACTAAAATGATAAATGTTTTAGCACAAATATACTTTTATAGGCATAAACTAAAAAATCATTTTAAAAATGCGCACTTTTTTTAAAAAGGATAATTAAAAATTATGTATATAACATTAATTAAATCTAATTTATTTAAATGTGTACTTATGATGCGGAGACAATGCTTATCAATAGTTGTTTCATTCATCAGCAACATTATCTGTTACTTTTCGACATTAATAATAAAAAAAAAATTCCTTTACTAATTCTACAAATAAAGATAAAACTAAGCATATAAAACTGAAGAAAATATTTTTTCCGTTAAATAAATAACCATTTGTACCTTTTTCAAAAATTTAAGTAACATTTTTAAAAACGATTTTTATGCATATTTTAACTTTCAGTTAATTATTTCAATTCCTGTTTAAATATTTACATATAAGGCAAATGTTGTATTTATCTCACCCTGTGATTTGAGAAATGCCGAAAAACTATCCAGTATTTTGTGTATGTAACGACGCGATAAGTTTGGTTTGTTAATCGTTCAGCGATTTGTTTTTGCACATGAGCGCTAATCAGACCAAAACCTGTGGCTTAGTGGATACAAACTGTTGAACCAAAGGTAAGAGCGCTAATCATTCAGCTGCTAGCTCAGCAACTGCACAAATTCTCAATTTCAAAGGAAATGCAACTCGATTAGTATCTAAAATATAACACTAGGTTTAGTGTCATTTTTTATAAACCTTATTGCAACGAAAATTGAACATATGGACGAATATATATACTTAAAAAGGGAACAACTTAGAAAGCAATAATATTTAAAAAAATGAATATATATATAGAAAGTTTTAATTATTTAATAAATCTTAAGTGTTTTCAACATATTTTGTTCACTTAACAAATTAAGTAAAATTTCAGTTTTTATTGTAAATGGACAAACTGTACAAAAACCAATATTTTTGCAAAGCATGAATGAAGAAGAAAACAACTTTCGTAAGCAAAAAATATCTTCATTTTCAAAACATCCAAACAAAAAAACAAACAAAAAAAAAAAAAAAGAGGACAATTTTATCAATTACTAAAATTAAAAGATACCAAATAGTTCACAAAAATTCAGATGTTGTTTTAAACTTAGTGAAATGCGCTTTCCGATTGAGATTGTTTTTATTCAGGGAGATACGTAAAAACTTGCCTTTAAGTAAAAATTTAGCTCATTCTTCACTGGTGGTAATAAATTCGAGCAAATTTCGTAGGAAAAAATCAAACATGATTTATTTACACAATGAAATAGATTAATAAAATGAAAATGATTACTTTTACATAAAAATTAAAACGAAAAAAAAAAATAATAATAATAAAACATTTCAAAATTGATTTAACAACGCTTGGATTCTGAACTTAAAACTAATTCTTTACAGGAACAATAAAATATTAACAACTCAATACAAATATAAATATATAAAATAAGAAAAAAAAATTAGGATGCAATCACGTCGAAATCAATTATACGCGTAGACATTATGTAGATAAGAAAATTATTCACTAATGTCAATACTTTAACTATACAAACTTCTACATTAACGTTGCCAAAATTAGCAAGATAAAAAGGAGAGAAAATAGTCTGACATAAAATTCTCGAATGAAATTATTGATGACATAATTTACTCCCAACACCATTATAAAGATTCAAAGAAAATGTTAAACTCATAAATAATAAATTATGGTAAGAGGAAAACATTTATTATAATATCTTCGGAAGTTCTTGAACTTTTTCACAAATAGTGGAAAATTTAAAGCATTCATTAGAAGAATGTTCGAAACCACTTCTATCCGAGTTTTTTTTTTTTTTTTTTTTTTTTTTTTTTTTTTTTCACAAATTTCTCCCCTCATTTGCGTAGTTTTTTGAATTATGGATAAGAATGTTTTATCGGTATGAGATAGAATAACAATAAAAAAATGCAATTCATAAGAGTATTCATACCCTTTAAAAAAAACAAAATATGTAAAGGTGGTTTGTTTTAAAAAATACACATGGAATTTGGTTGGGTTTTGTGGCGCAAGGTTTAAAGGTCACGAGTCAAATTTAAATTTTAAGGATATATTTTATAACATTTCTCTTCAAATCTAAGCAACGTTAAAAACTTATTAAAACATAAAAGAATGCATATATATATAATTATTTTTTATATTTAAGAAATTTTCAGTTTGAAAAATATTTGAGTATAAAAGAAATAAACATATAAAACAATAAAGATTTAAAATATAGATTCAATAAAATGCTATTTTATATATGCAAAAAAAAAAGTTTTTAGAGGTATATTGATAAAGACTAAAAATAAAAATCCTAAAAATAAATTAGTAGAAGCAAATCAACTAATTTATTTTTTGTCTACTAATTAGAAGTGAAAGAATTTTAATGGAAGTTGATATAAACTTACCAACGAAAAAATTCCGTCAAACTCTTACAGGATATTGTTTCTTTAATAAAGAAGGAAGAACATTATTCATCTTAGCAAAATAATCGCAATTTACTTTGTCAAAATTTATGTTCTGAAAATACTTCAGGTAAAGTATTTAATAGCAACTTAAGGTAATTGAAAATCATAGTTCACATTTGTAGCACTTGATTAAGGATCCAGATATATTTTAGAATATATTGTACATTCAGAACTCATAATGGTCTTGGCTTAAATCCTAGTTGATGTGATAGTTTAGAAAAAAAATTTACTGGCAAATGGATAGATCTAGACATCAATTCTACGGTCAAAGGTAGAAAACAAATAAGCATTTTTTAATTTATTTATGGATTATAATTCGTATATTTCTTCTTCCTAAGATTTAACTTCTTAATAAAGATAACGAATCAGAGATTTTAAAAGAGATTAAAAATAAAATTCCGGTCATTTTTCGTCCCCAAACGAACATTTTTGGGGACATTAATTTACTAATTAAGTTAAGATGCTCAAAACAATAAAATAAAACGAACAAATAAATTGTTCTTGGCTATTTAAACTAACCATAAAGTTTTTTTTCTTGTTTTCTTTATTTTGCTTTTTCTACTATTGTCAAGATGCTAATGGCTCCAGTCAATGGAAGATAGCTTCTCAAACCGATTCTTTGGTCTTTACACATGAAATCAAATTAATAACAAGATGAAGTTCAACAATATTTTCAATCTCGATTCTCAAAGAATTCAAACCACAGAGACGAACTCGATGCCGATTTTTTCACTTTATTATTTGGAACAATCAATGTTTTACGCACAAAATGTTCTTCAATGTTTTTTTTTTTTTTTGAATTCAAATCGGACAAGTCATTAGGAGAAAATGGCCCAATGTTTTCAAAACTATTCAGCTATGGTTAAACGGACTTATGTCAACATGGGGATTACTGGAATCCATAAGTAATAGATAAAAACCATGGTTATCTCTGCCTCGTAACAACCAATTCTTTACAAATACATTCATTAAAAAAATTTCGAATCAAACGAGCTAAGTTACCAGATTCTTCACTGAGTTTAAACAATTGCATAGGTCCGATGCAAAAGGGTGAAGATCAAACGTGTCATCGTGAAAGCGACCAAATCAAAGTTCGAGAAAATGTCAAGCCATGATTTTTGCATGTGAGAAAAATCGATGCTTCAATCAATCTTGGTTAAACATCTCGAATCAACGTCAAATGGTTCATGGATCTAAGACATAATCCAATTCGATTAATGGTAAATGTTTTCAGAACTCAAGAGACGGGTTTCTTGTTGGCACTTGGTAAAGGTCCCGGGATCGCTAAGTCATAGCTATAAAGATAGCGTGTTAAGTCGAATTCATCACTGGAAAATATTCTTTAAACGTGAGCTTGTGAAGACGTGATAAGCGATTTTTTAAGGAGAATTCGAGACGCTATTGTGGATTTCAAAAATTGACACAAAGGATTCTGGTGAGTCGGTGAGCGAGGCAAGAAAACTGGAATCAATGAATGGTACAGATAGAAAAAGATATTTCAAGAAATGCTGGAAGCAATATAGCTAAAGATTTAACGCTAAACATTAAATTTAAAAAAAAAATCATGATTTTGAAAACATTTAAAAACAATAAAAAGGGATTTAGCCATGCTTTCAACTGTCGCGAAACAAACAACACGAATTGGAATAGAGAGAGAATCTATCTACAATTACACATCTAAATTGGTAATATTCTACAATAATTGAGTAAATATTATGTATGTAAATGTCCTTTGTACTTCAAGGTAAATCTAATTTGTATAACATCAAAAGCTTTAAATTTTGAATAGAAAATATACTTTTACTATTTTAAAACGCCATTCATTTATCATAATATTCTTCTGAAGTTAGAACGACAAAAATTAATGTTTAATTTGGAATCAACAATTTTCACCACATACCCGTGGCATTAATAATATTTTTTGACTACCAAACAGTTTTAATTAAATAAGCCCGCATATAAACAGCCAAAAATGGGCCTTGTTTATTATATGTAATTTTCGGGAAAAAGCTTATAGCTTAGATGCAACAAAATAATTATGTTACTGCGTGAATATAAAGCAAATATTCCTGACAAATACCCGCATAGATTATTTTGTTTCTAGGATGAATCACTTAATATATATGTGGGGTTAGACAAAAGAGTGAAAGAATATACACGCCGGCATTTTCTTTCATTCTTTTCCCTCCTTTTATTCATTTAGTCTTCATATGCGTTGATAGGATAAAGTTGACCTAAATCGAAAGCATAAATAACGTGAGGTTGAACTAAAAATGTACTGTGTTTACCCTGGTGACTGAGAAATCATAGAAATGCAAGCTTTTCTCACTTATAATTAATCGATTGCTAGGAGCTAAAGGAAACATTTAAGTTTAACTAAACAGTTATTAAATAACATAAGTTTATTTTTATGAAGGAGTCTGCATCAAATGGATTTCTAACTTTATTTACGTATTATCAAATACACGTGCATTGGCATTTATTTGAATTAAAATCAGTTAATATAAAAATTAAAAAAACGGAAAGCAAATCACTTTGTGATTACGTTGATATAGAAATTTGCATTGAAAATGAGTTTAAATTGAATAATAATTTTTTTTCATTTAAGATGAAACTATAAGCAATTACAGTAGATATTAAATATCCAAAATGAATAAAGCTGAGATTGTGTTAGATATAATATTAGTTTTTATAAATATTTTGTCAAAGCCATGAGCTAGTTGGTACAATAAAATCTCTCTATTTATTACAAAAATAAATTTAAAAAATCTATTTTATGTCAGTAAATTAAACATAATTTTTTAGACGTGGAATAAAATTTTATAAAAAGAACAAAATTAAAGAATATCTTATTATAATTTACTTATCGCAAATTGAATGCCAATTTTCAGAAAGTAAAATATTTGTAAGGTTCAAGTAAGCCTGTTTAAAAATTTCTCCATATTTTCTGGGTGCTTTTTCACATTTTCATTCAAAAACTCCTTCTTATTTTTTACGACCAACAATTAGTTATCAGCTATATGAAGATTCTATGAAATTTTTTTATGATTACTTGAATTAAAAAAAGATAATTTGAAGTATATTTCGTAAAAAATTGTAGAAAAGCGAAAGTAAAATTTACATTTTTAATTATATGATGAAATCTTAATATGTTTGAGTATATATTTGATTGAAAACTTAATAAAATAAACTTAGTTTCACATTGAAGAACATTACTTATAATTTTCAGGTAATGACTTACGCTATTGCACTAATGCTGCAGATCATACGGTGAGATTTCCTCATTGCTCAATGTATAAAATAGTCAAAAAAACTGGCTAAATTACTTTTAAGAAATCAGAGTAAAATATTCTTAGAATATCTTGCGAAAGTTATAGAATTTGAGAAGGTTAAATCAATTATTTTATAACCTTAGTTAAGTAATTCGAATATGTTGAGATTCTAACATAAATTTATTTTGCCTTAACTAAGAATGTTCGGATCATTTGCAATGCGTGTTTATGGTTACTCACTAATTTTAAGTGATATTTCTTTTCAGTTTCATTAATGAAGTACAGAGATTTTATGAACAAGTTTCTGATCATAGTTCACGTGTTATGGCTAGACACAGACGAATATAAAGAAAAATGGATTTAAACTAAATATCCTAGCAATTAAAAATAAACAAGCATTTGCATCACTTTTCAAAAAAGCAACTATTTTAAATTTATTTTTATAATTTAAAAAAGAGAAACAAGAAAAATATACATTTACATTTCATTAAAAAAATTTGATATTTTTCAGTGACTATGAAAAAATTCTTTAGCAAATGACGGACTAAAATGTAAAATAAAAATTATTTTATGTTTTATTTTTAAATATTTCATTATGAGATTCGAATAAAAAATCTAATTCCTTTATATCTCACAAGAAATAAAGAATTCAGTTTTCTTTATTGAGATTACAAAATGTAAGTTTCTGAGGCAAAAGTTCAACATTTCCAATTATAATGAAACAAAATATCTAACGCATCAGAAGCAGGTAGAAATTTCAATTAAAAAAATAAATAAATAAATGAATTACAAAGAAATTTAAAATGATTCAAATTATCCCTCAACAAATAAATATTCTTATTTTATTTTTTCCTTATAAGTATATGAAATTTCAACTTGTGGTAAGTTATTTCCAATAATTAATCCACATTGCACGAACAACGTATTATTCATAGTATTTCTCAGAGGGAAATAGTGTCATGAATGGAATAAAATGCATCTAATTGCATTAAGTTATGTTTCAAATAATTACTTCCATTCAAGAATAGAATGTATGGCTTTAATTGAAAAATAATAGAAAAACAAGATATGAAAAAATATTAACTTCCTCATTCTTTCATAAGATTTACTTTTGGAAAGTTACATCGACTTGAGAATCGTAGAACTTATTCTCAAGACCAAAAATAATGATAGAGATAACAAAATTTAAAAGCTATCTAAAGTAATTGTTTTACTGTCTTATTCTATTCTGGACAATGACAATTCGACACGATATTTCACAATTATTTAGTAAAAAATGATCCCCTGATAAAGGCACAAAATTGTCAACAACTTCAAGGAAAATTATTTTAACCACGCATGTACACAAAGTTCCATTATTTCCCCTTGACCTCTGGAAAATAAGTGGTATGGTTTGGTTTGTTTCTCGCTCAGTGTTCATTTTTTACACAGGAGGGCTAATTAGATTGAGACTTACATTTTAAATAAAAGTTCGAACTTTTATAAACACTCAAGCCCAATCAGGGGTTCGAGTCCACGAACTATTATGTGCAACGGAAAACTACAAATTAAATTTCGTTTCATAAGATTATATTGTCATTCGACTATTTATGAAAATAATTTTCGTTGAGATAACATTCAAAACTGATTTATCAATTACAAGATTATCCTGTGTATTTCTACAGTACAAAAAAAGCAGAAAATAAAAGAAAAAAAGAACTATAAAAATCCTGATGCGACTGAAAAAATGAATTCCATTGAATATTAATTAAATTTGAATTTCGTAGGGAAAACTCAGACTTAAAAAAAGAAAAATTATAAATTAGTATTTATTATAATCGTTCCAGATTCATACTTAGAGAAAATTTATATTTCGGTAAAAATTATAAATATCTTTAATTTAAACTTACCTCATTTAAGCTCGATCAAGAAAAAATAAGTTCTTAAGCAATCACCACTTTATTAATAAATCTTTACATTTTACTTAATATCAATTTATTTATTAAAATAAAACATGTATTTTGATTTAAACTTTTTTTGCTATTAAATTAAATGAAAGAAAAAAGTGTATAAAGATTTAATATAGAAAAAGCTTAAGTAACAAAGAAGCAACTATTATAAAAAGAAGGGGGAAAAAATTATTTATCTAAGCATTTTGCAATTAAATCTGTTGTTTTTGAAAAACTGTACGGCTGCTCTTTCCATTCAATTTTATTTTTTGCAAAGCATGAATGCAAATCAAATGTGATGTAATGCGACAGAACCAGGAAGTTAATAACATATTGCAGCTGTAGAAAATGTGTATTTATAAAAGGGAGTGGGAAAAACTACATAAGGCGAAAAAATAGCTTACTTATATTTTAACTGTGATATAAGAGATTCTATTGAATTCTGAAATTCTTTTTTACTGAAATTAAACATGGACTTCGCATTCGTATTACGAATAATTTAAGTTAATGAGCTATCTTAGAAACAGCTTGATGTATTTAGCCGAGTATTATTCACTAAATGTCAACAAAGCAAAAGCAAAAGACGCAATCAAATAAATGTATTATTGTTTTTAGACTCTGACCTTCAATTTTTCTTTTTATACAAGTATACAGTACATGTTTCCTGGCTACCAGTTAACAGACAACTTAAGAATTACCTTATTAAGTACATTTAGATTTTTTTTTAAAATACAGGAATACGAGTGAATATTTAATGTAATTTGTCACGAAAGGCTGAGTATAATATTTTTATTTATACGAACAAACTATTTCACAAAAAATGAATTTGCATATTCAATTACAACAATGCATCTTTTTAAAGCTTGATTCGGCGATAACGGTTTTTTCATCAATATTAATTTATTGAGAAAATTCAAAAACAAAAAATTACAAGAAAATTACATAAAAACCTTTTACAAAAACTTTAGAGTTAAATATTTTGTTATCTTTCCTACAACAACGTTCATTTTCCCATGATTGAAACATTTTTTAATTAATTTTCAAAATCGCAACATACTTCCCTCAAATGTATATGCCCATATTATTTTTCACATTTTATACGCCAAATGTAATAACGATCGTCACATGAGGACTAAAATCTAAGATACTAGGACACGCGCCTAGATATGATAGATTTTCAAGCATTACTCAACAATGACCAAAACCCAAGAAAGAGATCAATCCCATTCAGTCGCGACACCGATAACCTCCCTCAAAGGAAATTCAGGCAATTGTATCAAATTCATAACCTTACTCCACTACAACATATTATTACAGCAATTCCTTTAATGACCATTACTATCGCGCAATCCACCAACTTACGTGTTCCATCATCGGAATAGGGTCGAAAAAAGGGAACAGGTTAGAGGAAATATTCCCCAAGGGTCTCTAATCCGGGAGATAAATAGTCCGGCACTCAGCAACAGGGAAAGGTGTCCTCATTTTTCCGCGGGCCTCCCGGATCCGAAGCAAGGGCGAGTGTTTGGGCTCTTTGCCAAAATCGAAGGCGGGAGTGGCAGAGGTCGTTCCTGGCCCTCCTTCAGGAAGAGGAAGTTATCCGGATCGAACGAAGCGTACGTGTAATTTTTAAATAGATTCGGGGAAAAGTAAGGGTATCCAAAACCTCAACTTACTTACGAATGTCCAGATGTACTTTCATTAGTCAAGGAAATATTTACAAAGAAAGAAATTAAAATAGTTTTGCATTATAAAATTGTTACCGCGAACACCTTCCCGAGAATAATAAGTACAGGATGGTTAATAGTTTTGGGGAAAGCTGCTAATGGCTTAGGATACATTTTTTCACCTGAATACAGAAAAGTCTTAATATGCCAGAAAAAAAAATGCTATTCTATGATATTTTGTTCATAAAATCTGTTTTTCTCTCCTCCATTATGGATCTAAAATTAACATTAAATAATAAAATATTTTTTCTTTATTATTTAGTGATGTTATTTTTATATATATTATAGTAGCATATAATGTAGCTTTTATTTTAAAAGAATGCTATTAATTTTTCAAGCGTATTTTATGTTTGCTGTTACGTACAACGAGCTTCGCCTCCTAGTCAGGAAGTTCATGGCTCGAATCCAGGTGTTTGTTTACAGTTGAAAGAACGTTGTAAATGAAAGCAGCTCTATTTTTAAAAAATTGTGATTTAAATTACTTTTCTTTTCCCATTAGATTAGACTACACTTAAATCTAAGAGGAAAGGCTTAAATTTTGATAAGTACTTGCATCTTTGAATGATATTAAACTGAAAAAATACAAATTATATTCACATACAACGTATCAAGCAAAACGAGTATTCTAAGTAAACTTATATTTAATAAAAATAATTAAAAATAAATTTATTAAAAAGTGATTGCAAATTCACTGGTTTATGTTGTGCATAAGCCATTTAATGCGTGTTTATAGAGATAATTTATTTCGCATTTTTATATTAAGTGGTAATAGTTTAAATGTATGTACGAGTCCTACAATTTTGATTTTTTCACTTTGCTCTAAACGGCACCGAATAAGATTCAGCTATAAAGTTTAAAATCTGAAAAATTTCCACACGTTTCTTTCAAATGACCACGGTTATCCCAAATGAAAATTTCCAAATTTTTATTAGGTAATTATTTAGTTTCCAATGTAAATTTTTATAGGCCTGCAATCCACAAAATATAATTAATCAATCATTGTTTTGGCTTTCAAATTATTTCAGAATATAAAAAAGAAATCTAGTAATGTTTACATTCAAAGTCTGAGAACAATTTAGAATCATGAAGTGAATGTACTATCCGAAGCGGTAGATCTTAAGTTTCAACACAGTTATAGCTAGATAATGGAATATGAATGTAGCGTTTCTGCATTTTGTATACAAATCTGTTAGAGGTTTTAAGATTTTTTCTGGTTGCTAAATACGTTCACTGCCTAGTAAATATCCTCTCTGAAAGCAAGAAACGGTGGATGTTCCAAGGCTTTTCACAGTCATCAGCTGTTAGGTTAGCTACTACGCTGCGTGTATATCCTTAAACTCGGAAACTCAACTTTCTAGTTATTTTAACCCTCTGTCTATAGTTTATTGATTGTTGCTTTAAAATAATATTTTCATTATTTTAATGAAATGTAAAGATATGTTGTAAACTGTAATTATTCAGTTCTATAAAAAAAATAGCGAAAATTGTAGTATTTAGTTAAAAATGATATTATAATTTGAAATGAAATTTTATTCCCGAAGATATTTCTTATTCAATACATTTATTCCAACACATTTGAAGCAGCCCCCCAATGAATATCAATGAACTCAACAGTGATGTGAATTGTTACAGATTTATACAAATATTTATTTCTCTATTTACAGTTTCTACGATTTACAATTTTCTGAATGAAAAAGTTGCGAAAAATTTGATGTGGAAAAGAGGAGATATTTTGAAATTCGATAGGCAATAATATTTCAACCGAAGATTGCTTGTGTATAAGGATATTTCTTATTTTATACGATATATATTCTGGATGTGATTTTAAAATTCATTCCCAAAACGCATTTAAAAACATCACTTATATACAAAACATATTTATTACAGTTATGTACAAGTAAAAACACGTTTATTAAAATTTTTTACTTAAAAACGAAAACTTCAGTTAGTAAAGTTGGCATATTCTTATTAGTATTAATGTATTTATGTTAATTACATAATATAAATAATGGAAGTAAATTACATATAATACATGCGTAATACCATTATTAATGTAAATTATCAAGTGAAAACATTACTCTACAGAATATTTTTAATGTAAACTGATAAAATATTTGAAAGAGATCGTGAAAAAGTGAATAGTCATGAAAAAAATTATTGAAGCTTAACTACGAAAATGAATATAATCCTAAAGAATTATCTGCTTCTTATTTAAATACAAATATTCTTCCAAAAATGCATTCAGTTTTTCGAAAACTTGTTGAATTTTACGTTGAATGAAAACTTTCCAGACATATTTTTAAATATAATGACATTTAGCCAAAATAGTGGTCACAAAATAAAATATTTAGTTTCCACTGTTACGGAAAAAAGAAACACTATGGTGATTTTTATGTTTCAAAATTTACAAAAGTGTTTGGCCCAATAACTTTGATGCAAAGTTAATCTTTTCGATAAACCGATACACTACATAAAGTTTTAAGACAAAACAAAATTTGGCAATGAAAATCTGCCAAGCATTAAAGCCAAAATACTTTACGCAATGCAGGGGCTCATACGCATTGGTGTACGCCCTTCCACCCTTGCGGGGCTACATTTTGGCAAGTTTCCATCCACTGCATCAGCTGTAAAGGAGTCCCATGCAGAGATGAGGACTGAATATTATCGACGCTCTCTGAGTGTTTGCCTTCTCGGGAGCTGTGCAGAGAAAGAGCTTTTACAGCGGATCTTCGTGCCACATGGAAGGGGGTGATTCCGTGATCATCTTTCAAAGATTAGGAAAGACATTGCGCTTTTACGGATATGAAATGAAATATTCACTGGGGTTTTAAATCAAGCATTTATGCTTAGAAGGGATATTAATGAAACAGTTAAGCTAACTGTGCTTCAACTTTTTTGGTTAACATTCTTTAAATTCTTATTTTTGTTTCGTTGCAAAACGGCGAATTAACGCGTAGAATTTAGGAAAAAAAAAAGAAGAATTTAGAATTAAAAGTTTAAGTTGTATTATTTTACTCGATTCTTACATTTTTAAAGTATTCCGAATTTTTGTTAATTTTCCAGTCTGCTAATTAAAAAAAATCAGTACTATTTCCATTTTTAATTAAAATAATTAACCGTGTGAAATTGCTAAAGTTAAAAATAAAATATTAAATAATTGTATGAATCTAGTTGGAATAAAAACTTTCCTTTGATATTAATAACATTTTAATCCACATAACTTTATAAAATTATTTTTAAACATTTGTACTCACCTAGATTATTTTTCCCTTTACATAGATATCGAAAAGAAATATTTCATAAGAATTCTAAATTAAATGAATATGTTCTAAAGATGTTTTCCAATATTTTTAGAAAGCATTACAAAGTTATGCGCAAATGATTAATCTTTCATTTCTTGAACGTTATCATTTAAGATAACCATTTCTTACTTTACATCAATGTGATTTCATGAATAATTCCAGTTTTATATCATTATAAAAACGATGCCATTTTCATAACACTTAATGATAAAGAATTAAAAAACGGCGAGAAATAAGTAATAACCTTAAAGAATTCCAGGAATTTTCATTAATAGAAATATAATCTTTCCTATCGCAAATAACTACTGTGTATATCTGTTCTTTTCTTACTTATTACTTTTCATTAATGATAAAAAATGCTATATTCCCAGAGAAAGTTTCATTAAACCTGGTTTTGTGTCGTAATAAATAGAAAACGTAAGAATAGTACAAGATGTAACGGAGAATAGGACAAGTTTTCTTAAATTAACAAGATAAAGATCTTTCAAACCGAAGGAAAACCATTAAATTAAGAACAACGGAAAGAAAAGCTAAATGTATTTACGTAAACCTGTCACAAAATTTAATTGGTTAGAAAATAATTATAGGCGGCACTTTCCAAATATAAAAAAAGCAATTTCTAAAAGCATAAAAATATATGATCTTTACCGATATAAATAAAGTATTAGCAATTTCACTTATGGAAACCACTGGGCAGCGCCATCCAGAGAAAAGAAAGCAATAAAAACAATATGCCTCAATAATTCTACTTAAAATATTTGGGCAAATCGGAAAAATAAAATAATAAGCAAACAAAATAATAAACGAATAAAATAATAAAATAATTGACAAAATGAGCTCTTTTGACCACTCTCTAAATACCTTTGACTCACCGCAGAATCATTAAAATATTTCGCGAAATATATGAATTTAATTGAAAATTGCAGCAAAGAAATGACGAAAAGACGCCGTTGCCAATTATCAAAAAGTTGCTTAGAAATATTCCTTAAAATAACAGTCATGAAAATAATAAATTATTGCTTAAAATAAACTGCAAAACAAAAAGGATATTTTTTTCTTCTTTCAAAATAGAATGACTCGCAAAATGTTTAAATGAATACTTCTTAAATTATCGTAGATAAACTGCTGTCTGAGGTATTGTTATTATTGGCATTGGTTTTTGAGTTTGATGGGAAGACAGCTCAAAATAACTCACTTTTAAAAATAACAAGTGCTCAGATAACTTCAAAAGCACAAATCAAATTTAAGATTTACGGGATCTCAATGTAACTCATAAGATAATATTAATTATACGTGACTTTAGAGATATCAAACATTTACCTTAAATTTATACGTTGCTCACAGAATACAATTTTTGAATTAAATCTGACTTCACTAAGCTGTAACGAAAGCAATATGACGTCAGCCAGAATGACGTATACTCGTTAAATTTTACTATTTTTAACTTTTGACGGAGAGAGAAATGAATATTTTCTATTTCAAGATAATTTACCTTTAACTTTTTTTTTTATGCAGACAAGTTTTTTTTTAGTCCTTCTAAACTGCAGAATAACTTATTTCTAAAAATGAAAACATTACACTCTATCAATGAAAAATTTCATCATTCGACTGGAGAATATTTCTAGACACATTTTGACATTTGCAGGGAGTTGCGAACTATTTAATTTGAAGAAACTCTGACAAGATCTTTTTTACGCCATCGAATTTCGGAGGAGTTAAATTTAGTTGTGATGACACCCACACATCGACTCTAGTTTAGTACGATGCGCATTCCACAAGGCTTATGAAGTTCTCATCAACATTAATGTTAAAATAAGTGGCCAACGAACTCTCGAGAGGTAAATAAACACACGTCGTGCGCTAGCGCTCTCCGGGACTGGACCCACTCCAGGTTGGATGTCGGCCCAGAAAACCAACCGTTTGTGTGGTAGACGGAGACTTCAACATTTCCCCGACAGTAAGTTGGAGAAGACGAATTGCAGGAGATGAAAGCTGAGATCATTCTATCTTCAGCCTATCTGAAAGAGGGCTCCTTTCTTTGGCACATACTTCGATACATTATTTATGTTTCAACCAAATGCCAAATGGAATAGAGGCCACCAATACAATCAATATGAGAAATGTACAAACATTTCTTAATTCATTAAAATAGATTTCAATAATATGAAAAAATAATTATTTATATTCAACTTTATTATCAGCTTCAGACAATGCCTCAATAAAAAATTAAATCCTAGACTATGATATTATATAGCAAGTATGAAAAATCCTCTCACATGCGTAAATAAAGGTTGGGAAAGTACAGTAGTATGCTTACAATATTACGCAGTACAGTAAATCTCGTCATGTTAACATTAAATATAAATCACACACGTACTCAACAATGAAAGTACATAGATTTAACCAGACTGTTCATGTTAAATCTAAATTGGTATGCAAAAAAAAAAAGTTTTGTTTTGAAGATGAGCAACTTTTAGTTCTTTAACTTCAAAAATTTTTTATTTCAAGAAGAATTTTAGTGCATATTTGATTTTTTTCAGTCCCGAAAATATAGATTCACAATGGAAACTATTAAAAAATTTCATAAGATATTATATTTAAAAACTATTATGTATTTTGCGTTTCTTAAAGGAGGTGAATTCAATAACAATAGCAAAATAATAAATTAAGAAGAGATAAACATTCCTATAAAAATATTATCACGTAAGTATTAATAGAAAATTTAACTATTAATATACCGAAAATTGCTTACAGATATTAAATTTTCCACAAAACAAACTTTGTTTTAAATATAACAGAATCTGGTTTAATTTTCGAACGAAAACAGAAATCAAACATTTAGACATCGTTTCGTTCCATTATCAAATTCGATCACTATACCATGGAATACTTAGGATAATCTCAGCAACTTCTATTAAAGGCATTCAATCTGAACAAACGATACAAACACGATCGAATTCCAAGACAATGACATTCCTGAGAGCCACACATTCTGAATATCGATTACGATATAGATTACTCAGGCAATCGATAAGATGGGAAGAGAATTTGATGACTGGCAGAAAAGATTCGTCAGAATATGAAAAAATTTTTCATACAGTATATCAAATATTTGAAGTTTACCATTTACGAGAAAAAAATTTTTTTTCTCTGTAGATCAAAATTTTAAATTTCTTATTTATCTGCCGAAATTTTTCTAGCGGAATTGACAGCGATGGTACGGAACGGAGTGAAACAATGGATGTTAGTCTTAGGCAAACTTAAAAAAGGCAAAGAAAGTCTTGATCTTAAATTTAATTCTTTGGGTATATTTGACGAGAGATACTCGTCTCTTCAATACAATACAGTTTTCAAATAATTCAGTCTCAAAATATTAAAATGTATGAATCTTAATTTAAAAATTCAGGCTTTCTTGTAAAGGAACTTATGTCGCCATATAATTAATTTAAGCTGCATACCATACCACTTCGGAAATCTTCTTGCCTCAAGAAGTGTATCATCCGTTTTCTTTTTAAATTATCAATGAACTACCATTGAGAAAAGGAAAAAATATTTAAGACAAAGAACTCCTTCTTTCTGAATTTCACAGTATAATTTTCTTTATAAGAAATAAGATAATATTTTTTCCGATTTATGAAAAATCATTTTTTCCCTTATAGCAAATGTGTTTTCGTCTTTCTCAGTATACTATCACTTGTAAATGCATCTAAATGCGAATGAAAAGGATTTCACAAATTCAATATTTAGTAATTGCGTAACGTACGTTTTCCAACATTATGCACTTTATTCGATTTGTTTGTAATTAATCTAAACATGAATGACTTTGTGTCGTTATACAAAACCTTGTTTTAAAAAGCTGCAAACTAGATTTTTTTTTGAGAGTAGGTCTTGTGCACACTTTTATGTATTTAACTGTAGAGCATCATAGCTTCAAGTTTAAAATAAAAGCTTAATCCGCAGTGCTTTAAAAATTCATTTATTTCAATATGAGGTATATAAAAAATTATCTCATTTAAGATATGCTTATGCTTTCCCAGAACCAATTTAATGTTCCTTTTTTTCAGTTCATGACAAGGTGGGATCCCCAAACTCCAAGCAGTTTTCACCAGGTAAAATCTAAGCTAAGCAAGAATGTTATAAGATGAAAACCAATTCATATCATAAGTAAAAGGAACACAGTGAAATTAATGAGTGTATTCAGATAATATCCTTATGTGCGCTCGAATGTGTATATACATATATGTATACAAACACCGATGTTTTTTTTTTCCTACCTAAAATTAGTTACTAATAGATTAAAAATATTTTCTTATATTGAAAACAAAAATTAACTCATAAAAAAAATACTGAAAATATATTAGCCCAAATTTAATGCCGATTTTCAATTATTTTATAATTATAAAAATGTATAAATCTTTTTAGAAGATAAAAAATATAGTTTATATTCATAATATAAACAGTATAATTAATTTATAGTTTTCCAATAAGTTTATTACGATATCCAAATTACCGAAACTAATTATTTTAATAAATAATAAAAAAAAATTTCCTCAACTGATAGACCTGAGAACAAGTCAACAATAACTTGAAATTATTGCAAATGTATTTCATAAAAATTTTATGTAGAACAAAATTTTTTCTGAATAATATTATACAAACCAGAGTAACTACAGTATTAAGTCTGGTTTGTCGCTCAATGGTTATTTTTGTACACGAAGGTTATACATATAATTAAACTGAGAGCTACAGTGTTTAGTGAATTCCGAATCGTTACACACATTTAAACCAAGGTGAAATTCGAACCCAAGCACTGTTGTACAGAAGGGCAGAACGTTAACTGTTTCCAACTTCCAATTAACTGATGTGTGTGTGAATGTGTAAATATAATAGTATATAATCTCTAAAGCAAAAATTTGATGACACTCGAATCATATGTGACATTCTTCCAACAAACGTCCGAAAGACACTATTGCAAATAACTAAAATCTTTGGTAATTTTTTTTTTTATAAATAAACTGAATAAATATATTTAACTTTATAAATGTTACAATTCTATTCAAATTTAGTTAATTTGTATTTTGGATCATAATCATAAAAAATTAGAAATTTAGGATTCGATTACAAAAATTTTTAAAATATGTAGTTTCTTGAAAAACTACATATAATAAAATAATTCAGATGAGCAATAACATTTAAATTAACATACAAGTTTTACGAAAATAAAAACATTAATCAACAAATCTTAATTGGTCTCAAAATCTCTCCTCCTCGGAAAACAATCATCCAAAATTACAGGTTATAAGATGTAAGTGAAAACGCAAAATAATTAAACTAGCTTTTAACAAACAGAAATTGAAGCTAGCAGCTAATCATGCAACCTCTTCTGAAAGACATTCGCATAAAATATCCAAACTAATGGCGCAGCAATCTATTGGAGCAGAAAACGATGCCCAAGTCCCCTTACTTTGTAGACACTCTTAAATTAGCCCTAATAACTGTTATCTCCTATTGTAGAAAGGAATCCAATTATTATATCGAGGGAGCAAATGTCACTGGAAAGCTCATTAAGCATTTTGAACTAACAAATAGTTACTGCATTGACTTTTCCGTAGTATACACGAGATATATTTAGTTATATTTTAATTAATGTAATTTTTTTTAAGTATGGGGCATATCTCTTGGTTTTTATTGCTTTTGGATAACAAAACATTTTATTATTAGCAATGAACATGCATGGTGATTTTTTCAAGGCATGAAATGTAATATCTAATCAAGATACTCAAATAATAAAAAGAGGTACTTTTAGAACTAGATCTTTAGTCAAAACCATACTAAATAATATTGAGCCTTGACCGAACTAATAAACTTAAATTTTCGGAAAAGATTTTTAACCATTACGACAAATAGTAAAAATAGTTTGTTCGCTGAATTAAAATTAAATTCATTTTATTTTGTTTTATTTAGCATAATTTTTATTAATATGAATGATAGTATGTTTTAGTACGAAATAAAACAATTGATCAAAAAGCTTTTAATAATTTACATTATTTCACTAAATTAAACTGAAAACAGTACAAAAAATAACGCTCAAAATTTGAATATGGAGATAGATTAGACTAGATGAATAAAAGCTAACTTCAAGTTTTTAAAAATTAATGCTATTTATTACATATTTTACAACCAACCGCGAAAAAGTTTTTTTTTTTTCATTATTTTCGAAGAATTTATCACATTCTATTTTAAGTTTTATTGGGTTTTTTTTGAAAATCTTGTTATTTATAAAAAGTTTTTTTAAAACTTTTTCTGCCAATACTTCACACTTCCATTTTTTAAACATTTTATATCCTACATCAGTCGAGAGAACAAAAGGCTTTCTATTGATATAAAAATGCCAATAAATTGAAGGGACACCAGTCCATTTCTCTAGATGCTTTTGTATCAGGAACTGTCAAGAATGTTTTTAGTCAACAAGCTTTCCATAAATTTTTACTCTTTAAAAGTGAAACATTAAGCAGGCTAGTGTATTTTTTATTCATGGATCTAGAATGCCTCAACGGAATATGAGAATACTGAAATCTCTAAAGTCAAATTTCCCAAATACAAACTAAATATCTGATTAATAAAAAATAAATAAATAAATAAATAAAAATAATAAGAATCAATGCACCACTGTTTAAAGGATGACAAAGCTAATATTTGAAATATTTTTTAAAAGAAAAATCAATGAATATTTAAAAATATAGTATACTTTTCCTTACCTGGACAATTATTAAATATAAATGGATTTAGATACTTTGAATTTTAATCTTTTTTTATTCTGAAACAATTAGTAGAAATTAAAAATAAGCCCTCGTAGTAGTAAGTTTGAATAATCTGCTCGCATAAAATTCGCTGTAGCGAGACAATTATATTTTGGAGGGAAAATTAAGATTAAGATATAATTTCTATATACCACCTCATTGTTTTCTAAATTCTAATTTCATTGAAAAAAAGTCCTTAATCATTTGATTATTTTTAAATAGTTAACTGGAAGTAGAAATTCAGTAAATGAGAGATAAGTATGTATTAAGTACCAAAGTTATCGTTGATTGTATGAACTATCTTCTAAATCTATCGGTCAAAAAGCATATTGATATCATGAAGTAAATGGTCAGATATTCCTACAAATTATATCTTATTAAAAGTCTGAAATATATCTTTAAAAGAAAAAAAAATATTCGTCAATTATTACAATACTATATAGAAAAGGTAAAAATGTTCTCACAATGCAAATACTTCCTCTCTTGAGTATATTGAATGATCTTATCTTACAATGTTACTTGATATGCTTAAGACATACACTTGAACTAAAGTATATTATATAACATCAAGCAAGCTAGCATATATATAACCTAACAAATTTAACTTTCATTTAAATTTCTTTCTGCCTTATTTATTGCACAGCAAAACCTGTAGTTTCCAAATTTTAGGATAACCCCCATCTTTCTAAAAATCTCAATTTATATTAAAAAAGCTAATATGATAAAAACGTCATAAAAATATAACAAACACGCCTATTGTTGTGAACACGAAATAATAAAAACTAATTTTACTGGAAAACTGCTCATATCTTTTTAACTCCGTAAACTCCGTAACACATTTTCTTAACTGTACTATCATAGTCGTTGATATAAAAATGGAGGATTGTTATTATTGTATGCAGATTGTGGACGGTGCTTCGAGAAGTTATAGCTCATTATTTCGAATGATGCAGCTATATGCTTGATTTTACGACTTCTCATCGACTCAGCTGCGGTTCTCGGGAAGGCTGCCTGAATTTTCAAGCGACGTTATTAGGTAGAAGTGTCTGCTTGCAGTGCAACTATTTATACACGGAAAGCTGAGCATACGATACTGCACGTGACTTGTATTTCGATTCGCAAAGATCGATTTGTATTTATTTCGAGAATGTTATAAGTACATAGCACAACAGCTTTTAACTGAAAAAAATCAAATAAAAATTATTAAAACTTTTAAATTATCTCTAATAATATAAACTCTCGATAAGAAAAATCAAGATTTCTATTTTTTTTAACTACAGAGCATAGTCAAAAAATACATTTTTGTATCTTTTTTACTATAAAACTTAATTTAAATAGCAAAGAGTATAGTGTAATACCGCAAGAATTATGCAAAAAGCAAACAAATCCTAAATGGTTGATAAAATCATCTAAAGAGTTAAAGAGTATTGAATGCTTCATACAACGCACACAACATTCAATACATGGTACAGAATCGAATCTATATTTTAGCCACAAAAATAATATTATTTATTCCTCTTTAGTAAACTACATTTATCAAATATTAATGTTTCAAGATAATATGCAAAGTATGTTTACAATGATTTCATGAATAGAAAGTAAGTATTCGACAGAAATTTCATGAATACTAGAATTAAAATTATAATATTTTGAACGTTTGAATGTATATTATAATGATGAGGTTTAGTATTATAAAATGTAAATTAAAACAAAAATTGTGATAAACTAAAAAATTATAAAAAAATAATTCTTATGCTAAAAAAAAACAATCTTTCACTTCTGTCAATGATGTATATAAGATTATTTCAATAAATTTTACATAAATTCTTAGAGTATAATATAAAATATGAAATCTCACTTTTATTCATGGAATTTACAATTTGTAAACCTTGTAAGATAACATTTTTAGAGGATATTTCCTCCGATGCAATTTCATTACATGAACACAGTAATTTCGTTCAGTCAGTAATCATAATGAAATGTGTAACTTAGCTAATAATCTCATACCACAGAAAGAGACATTAATCTGAGACAAGTTAAAGTGTATAATAATTATAAGCTAATCTTACTTACAGATAATTACAAAATAATCTTCGGTTGAACAAATGATTAATTCAAATAATTTTTGTGTCGTACTATTCTGGGAGATAAAAGTGTCAATTTTTGAAAAGCAGTGAGTTTATTTCCAATCTAATTAAAGACAATAATAGTAATAAGAATTAATACTATAGGGCAATACTAATAATATGATTGTCAAAATTTTTGAAATCTAATGTCTATTCACTATTATGCTGTTGAAAATTCGAGGAGAATACTAGACCACATGTGCTGACAACTTATTATTTGACCACGGATCCAAATTACCAGTTACATTAACATGCATCTATTTTTCAATGTTTTTCGATATTAAAATTGAGTAAACTAAAAAAATCCAACCAGCACTAAAATTTATTACGAAGCACGAGTGTAGTATAAATAATAGTAAAATCAGAGGGTTTTCTTAGCTTTTCAATGATTTCAGATTGTGTAATGGAGCGAAAATTCAAATAACTAAAAAAAGTTACGACAGACTCTACAGGAAAATAGGTAAAATCACCGCAATAACAATAATCAAGGTGAAAAATAAAGAAAATAAGGAGGAGGGGGCATACTTAATATTCCAGTCATATCACAAAAGCAAGCTCTCTCATTATCACGTAACTCTCGTTTGATTTGCTCATAAACATAATAAAAACATTATTTTTCAGGGTACATTTAATTCAAAGATTCTAACTTATTAGGAAAAATCTTTTCCACCGCCTATTCCGCATGAAACTATTCGGTTACCCATTGCCTGGGAATAATAATCAATTACTTTAAGCAAGGACGACGATGGCAGAAAAGAGAATAAGAGGGTCTATAATTAAGTTTCGACCTTCATCGATCAATTCACAAAAATAGAAAAACAGGGTATACCTGAATCAATTAATTGGGTCATCTACTTTCTCTCTAGGATATCCCCTTTGATCAAAAATTTATCCCTAGGTTATCATGCTTACAGCAGACAACATGGGGTATGACTTACTCGTTATTTTAAGAGATTTCCAATATGTATAATTACTTAAAAATAAATTTGATTCCTAATTAAAATCAATCCAAGAAAAATAAGCAATCAAATATAAAAGAGAATATAT
>JAPDSC010065408.1:174434-227385 GCA_026290005.1 Latrodectus geometricus | reverse complement strand
TATATATATATATATATATATATATATATATATATATAAAGGCAAATTTATGCAAAAACAAGATGCATATTATTTAGATTTGTAATGCTACATTATTCCTGAAAATCTAAATTTTGAAAAAATTTATTTGATGCCATCATAAAAATATTTATAAAGAATAAAGAAACGATAACAGCCAATCAATTTTTCAATCTAACAATTTATTCATTCGGCCCAAAGAAATATAATTATTCACAAAATACAAATATATTTATTTGGATTTTCATACGAAACTCATGAAGGAAGGAGATAAACCTAGAAAAACGATTTATTTCAATCCTGAAAAGAAACCGAGAAGTTTTAGGGACAAAGATGCGACACTTTCTCCTGCTTCGTACATTCAACAAAAAAGAATGATCTTAGTAAAGCCATTCCGGCATGAAAAAGAGACATTTTATCTCCCGCATCCACCGCGTGCTTTTCAAAATGTCAGGGAAAGGAGGACATAAAAAAGAAAATGCTAAGGTAGCTATTAGTGACAGAGAATCTGCCAGCATCAAATACAGCTGTTTTTCGAACAAAGATGATTACGACAAGACAGCAGGAAGTCTGTTTGGGCGAAGTTGAGTATGCTAATTACTTTCGCAATCGCTAAACAAAGACGCTTCTGGCTTTGCAAGTTCTAAAATTGTAAAAACATTTTCTCACTACATGATCACTGAGGAGATTTGATGCTTTCAGTTTTTCATTGAGTGCCTATTTTTATACTAGATGAAAGAGCCTAAAGTATCTTTTCTATTTAGCAAATAATATTAATATTTGTTTAATAGAATATAATTTTATCATTTAAAAAAGCAGAATTTTCGATTTAAGTAATGTAAAAAAGATATTTATCTTGTTAAAAAAATGTTAATAATGATTTGGTTTGATTATGTGTCTAAGGTTGTTATGTTAATATGTGGATGGTATAGTTTGGTTATTGTATTATGTTTTAATATTGAAAACCAATTCGACAAGAACTGTTGAAAATGACATTTCCTGGAAAATGTTTTTTCCCCTATGTATTGGAAATCTTTAAACTTAAAGAATTAATGTAATTATTTTTCACTTAAGGCTGAAAAACATTTACAGAGTTTAATTTCACAAAATTTTCTCTTTACAGAGATCTTTTTATATAAGTAAACGCTTACACTCACTATATTTTAATTCATTATTTGAATCTCTATATAATTTTCTGCAGATATTAAACAGATTATTAAACTTTTCAAAATTTCATTTTAAATTCACCAAATGTTAATGAATCGGAAAAATATTTATAGCATATTATATAGTAACATTTATACATAAAAAATTATTTTTTATAGGCCTTCTTTTCATATATCATTAATTTTAATTTCATATTTTTAACTTTTTTTCAATTTAAATTATAGTTTTATAAAAACAGGTATAAATTTTAACCACAAATTTAGAAACATTTTACTATTTTATGGATGGTAATTTCATATTTTTAGATTAGACGATTCTGAATTAAATTATATGCAACCCATCAAAACATTCACAAAAAAAAAAAAAAAAAAAAAAAAAAAATTATTGAAGTCACGCACAATCACATTCATATTATTTTAAAATTCAATGGCCAAAGATATAATGATTGATTCAAATCGTCTCTTAAAACTGAAAACAATTAACAATTCACCGAACTGGATGAAGCTAGCAGCAAATGCAATGGAGAAACGCGAATTCAAGCAAACATGCATAATCAGAAACGTTCCCGCACTATTGAGAGGGATGTCAAATGAGTGTCAAAATGAATCCTGAGTTCGCAAACACTGATTGCATACAATTGGGAGAGACAATATTAAACACAGACTATCATCAAAAGGAATAAAGTTAAATGATGTTATGATTATGCGTCAGAAAATTGCATTTAACACCTCATAGAAACATCAATAATGAAGCATAATTATAAAATTCTTGCACTTAATAAAAGTTTACTATTTTTTAGATTTTTGCAAAAAAATAGCTATTTTTTCCAAAGTTAATACAATTACGATTTTCTTTAATCAAATTGCAATTTTATCGTTAATTATTTAAAAAAAAGTTTTTTTAGTAAAAACTTCGAAACAATTTTTTTATATTAAATTCTTGAATGAATCTTAAAATTAAAAGGTATAATAAATGATTTTATCACAAAATTTAGTTGTTTATCAAGTTCAAGTGAGCTAAGACCCTTAAAAGCAGCTTAAGAGCTGAATCCAACAAAGTCAGCAATTACTAATCATCACTTGGCTTTGGAGAACATATATAAAATCAGATTTCATAACTCAATATACAGAAAAAAATTATATAGAAAAATTATGAATATTATTTTAACTGTTGGAAAGTATAATACAAAATATGTGTTTCCTACCCTTAAAAAGTAAATTAACAAAACTAAATAATAAACAAATCAGTTTATTGAAATTATTACATCATTAAATAACAAGAGAAATGAAAATCTACATGCCAGTACCATAAATAAAATTGTTATCAGTGTTAGCTTAATGCTAAGAAATTATATCAATGCAGCATATCTAAACTCATTTCTTAAAGTAAATTAATGAAAGAATACAAAATAAAGTTAATATAAATTGTTCATCAAAGTTAAATCACGTCACTGAATGTTGAGCTAATGAGAATCTCCAAATTAAAATCGGCACTGCAATAGAATGGGAAACTGTGATATCAAGTCGAAGTCAATAAGAAAAAAGAGAAAGTCAGCAAAGCTGAAGAAGTCATGCCCCCGAATTAAGCAAACTAAAAAAAAATCGAAAGAAATCAGTGATAATACGTGAAGACCATTTGCGGGAATCTCTTAAGCGAATCCGCGTAACTTTCAATTCCGACATCGTCGGAAAACTCATTAACGATTAGAAAAGATTTTAAAAAAAAAGCTTTGATAACTCAAAGAGATTTAAGAACTTCAAGATCATTTCAATTTCTATTTAAGTGAGTTATCTCAACCAATTGTAATTAGACATCAAGAAAACTCTTGCGATTAATTCTCTCATTCAATTTAGTTTTAAAAAAACAGAGAATACTTAGTGAAGTAAGAAAAATTAAACTTATTGTTTCATTATTTTGGGGAATATTGAAAAAAATATATATTCTTTTTTTTTATCCTTAACAAATCACTTTAAATCTTCACAAACAAATATATTAGAAAAGATTTTTTAATTATTATTTCATTTTAATGAGGCAATGCATATTTATTGAAAAAAAATTTTATTGGGGTTATACATAATTTATGTGGACAATAACGTGAAATTTATTTATGAAAAAAGACATTAACAAAAAAATGTAATTACGCAGAAAAAACTTAAAGATGCATTAAATTTATTGTAATAATTTAATTGATTAATTAAAAAATTAACCACTCACACATAATCAAAAGAAAAATTTTCAAAAATTTAAATTAGTTTAAAATAAAAAATAAATGTAAAAATGTATACACAATTTAATTAAAATTTAAAAATTGAATTCACTTAACAGGTAAATATGCATTGATAATTTACTGAGTGAAGCCTGACATAAAACAACGAGAGCATTCCCTTTCACAAATAATTTAAATTTATAAAAAATATGTCACATTAAAAAGCAGTAATCACTTTCAATTAGATATGTGATATTTTAGTCCTTACGAAAATTTATCTAAGTATTCTAAAAAAACAGTATATATATTTTATGGGAAAAAATATGACTCAGAGCATTTTTCCTACAAAAAAATGATACTAAATCCCATTTTCTACCAGTATTTTTTTCATTTAGTTAAGAATTTAATAAAATAACAAATTGCATTTATCTTTACTTGAACCCAATACATTTTTGGAATTATATGCAATTCATTGACATCGCACGCATGCTAGCCAATATGCAAACAAACGTGAATTCACTTTCTAAAAAGATAGCAGACACTGTAATATCACTTTTAAAAGTTTACACAATTTAAGTAGAGTTTAAAATCAAAATAAGAACCCCCCCCCCCTAACATCTTAAGAACTCAAATCAGTATTATATTTTAGCTACATTCTAATAATCTCATAATCTCAAAAATTCACTTTTCTATTTTTAGATGAAAGTTTCACAATCCAAGGTAGCGTTCGCTCTATTTAGTAGAATATTAGAAGAAAATGCAGCGTAACAATTTAAAGTCAAATTGAAAAAAAAAATTGAAATTTAAAGAGCACGGGAATATATTTTTGTTGTTATTCTTCCATAAAGGAACATTTTTCAAAAGATGTTATAAACGCTCCTCCGTCTAGAAAATATATATATACCTCTCTCATAACTCAACAAAAATAGCTTCCTTTTACCGCGGCATTCAGTATTGACATTCGCAGCAGAAAGGCACTTCAAAAGTTTATTTTCAATATAAAACGATGAAAATAGATTCCTTTTAAAGTTCTTTTATTGGTGAATGTCACAACCTTCTGTTGCGGGTATTAAAAAGAAAAACGCAGCAGAGGTACCTATGAATCTCGTTGTCTACTCATAGAGAAGAACGATTTTCAATAAGCATAATTTAAATGCAACATTATTTCGTTCGGTATAAAATTCCTTTCAATATAAATTACACCCCAGTAAAAGGAAAGGCCATAGTTTCTTTACATTAATTCATTAGACAAACAATATAACACACAATTCATAAATATGTAACACAATGAAAAATAAACTCCGAAAATATGCTACAAGGATTTTAATTAAGGTGGAGGCACACTGTAACAGGATATAAATAATTATATTCTCCCATACAACTTATTTTATTAAAAAAAGTTATTAAGCTTGTTATTTACCAGTACCCCTGCATTTTCAGACATTAAGTTATTTCATATTTCTCCGTCCTGCTAATAAGATTTTCTAGTTTAATTAGCAGAATAAAGTAAAAAAAAATTAACTTACA
Source organism: Latrodectus geometricus (assembly GCA_026290005.1). Taxonomy (NCBI): domain Eukaryota; kingdom Metazoa; phylum Arthropoda; class Arachnida; order Araneae; family Theridiidae; genus Latrodectus; species Latrodectus geometricus. The sequence continues at coordinate 222,467 of JAPDSC010065408.1, read as the reverse complement.
TAAAAATTTAATATCTTAAAGGTCATAATGTCTTCCGATGAAAATGTTTTTGCAGATTTTACGAATTATTATCAGTGAATATTAATTTTATCTCCAGTATCACTAAATATAATATAAATAAAATTAAATAAGGATTATTTTATATATAAGGATGATAAAAATATTCACACTAATTTTGAATTAAAATGAAAGCTAAACAATTATAGCAAATCTTATTTAATTATTATAAATCTCGACATTTTTGAAGAGTTTATTTTGAAAAATATTATACTACATTTATATATTTATATAAAGTATTATATTATCAAAATTACATTTTCATTCAGATTTGTATTTAAAATTTTGCAAATAGAAGAAAATATCAAGTGATTTCAGTTCATAAATTATCTGCAAACGAAAAAAAAATTGTTTTTACTAATTGCTGCATGTTAATTAATTTTTTATATCTCTTTAATTGACATCATGAAAATTTTATACAGTTCGAGAAATAAATATTATTTGTACACGCAATAAAAATGCAATAATATTTTAAAACTTTTTGAGTAAAATTTGCAGAACTTAACCTATTTCTAAGTTGTAATCAGAAGCAATTACAACATTCGTGTTTTTTTTCTTAATAAATAAACAAGGATATCCTCCGGATTTGATAAAGCCGTAAACATCCTGAATCCGATCATTGAAAAACCATGTTTAATCTTAATAGAAAATTTAATGTTCTTTTGAATTTTTAAATAAAAAATAAAAAAAATTCATAGGAACCGCATATAAAAAATTATTGTTAATAACATCGAACTTTGGTAGCAATGATTTTATATTCTTAATTTTTAAATGAAAAAACTGGAAACAAGATATTAGAAAGTGTTTTCTAATGAACTTGAAAAAAATTTCATTTTACATCTATTTATAAACTAAAAGGGCATAGGTGGATGGATTAATTATCTTAATTTAATGAAATATAATCAAAAATAATAATCTAGAAAGAGTATTAAAATCCTTATAGCATGTTTTTCTATAAGAAACTGAGATTGTGAAAAATTGGCTATTTTTTTATTTATTTAGTAAATTTATATAATATCAAATAAATTATTTATTCATTATTATATTTTAGAGTAGCAGTATATCTATTTGAACTATATAATTGCTTCTTTCATATCCAAGATTTATTCGCTAGTAGCTTACATTTTAAAATGAAATTCAAATCATACTAACAGTCGCCAAATTGAAAACAACGTGAGGAATATTTAGTAATACATTCTGCGAGTTTTAAATGAATATTATCTTTAAATTTTAGTTTGAGAATTCATATAATTCCAAGAGCACTTTCATTAAATTAAATTAAATACTGTGGAACTGATAAAAGCAATTAATAGAACATATGTGAAATACTTCTTAATTGTTTATGACTTTTATCACTTACACAGAAGTCATATATTGATTTTGGTTTAAAGTATCGTTATCATCTTTTCAATATGATACCTAAATGTATTTAATTGAAGCTGCAAAATTTTGCGTTTTTTATTAATTATTATGGCTTATTCAATTAGAGCTTTATGAAAAATATAGTAATCTCATATGACTTTTTAACATTACTCTAGTTCATTGTAACAATGTTCCCATTAACAATAATAAAAATTTTTCTGTACAAATTCATTAATAAACTATTGTTATTATAAGAGTAATAATAATTTATCCACGAATCCTTATTATGATATAATTCCATCACCACAGATAATTTCAAGCATACTTACAATTTATTTAATGAATAACTAGAATAAAATACGCATTCGTTCTTACATAGCAATTCAAAAAAACTGTACGCAGTATTTAAAATATTTAAAGATTGATAAAAATATATAAATAATTTAGAATTAATATTTTTATGTATATGCCAATATCATCAATTATCAGGTAAGAACTCTTAAGTTTACCTCAAATACAAAAAATAAAAGCCTTATATCAATAAATGAAAATTTGAGAAACATTCATTGCCAATTTATGTTAGTAAAAAACTCATTAAAGTAAGAATTATTGACATTTTGAAATTTTATACTGTTTCATTAAATTTTATATAAATTTAACTGTTTCCACTGGCAACGTGGATATACAGGATTTCTTTAAATTATATTAACATGACATAAAATAATAAAATATGTAAATTAATTTGCTTATGACATTTTTTTAAAGTAATTTCTTCATATGTTTTAAGAATAATGTCAAAATTATTATATATTAACAAAACATTCCAATGTGACAGAAACAATTTTTTTCTTTTTTATAATTTTATATATTAGATGCTGTAGTTCAAACTTTATTCATATAAAATTACAAAAATTAACTTATTTATTGGACATCAATCAAAATTATTGATTTACATTAATCGTGAAATAACATTTATAAATATTATCGTATAAGGTTCTCCTTTTCTAAAATTGTTGTTTCGAGGACTCAGGAAAGTAAAAGTATTTTGGATATTTAATTATAAAAATATGGAAAATTTCATTATTATTTGTGTAAAAATGTCAGTGAGTGTGCAAAAATTTTTTCAATACTTTAATTTATGGAAAGTGATTCATTTATTTTTTATAAAAATAACTGAAGAAATTAAGGATCAAATATTAAGAACACTGTATTATATGTTTAGCGGTTACAATTACCGAGCGATTTTAAAATTAAAATAGATTCTCGAAAATTGAGTAGATTTCATTAAACATTTGAAGATTTACTATGAAATTTTTAAGAACGATTAATAGCTTTCAAAACAAATTGCTTTAAAAAATATATCAGAAAGTCCGATATGTTTTATTTGATAGAAATCAATTAATTTACCGAACCTATGTATTCTGTATTTGTTTAAATTGTAAGTTAAAAATTTATTAGTAATCAGCATAAAAAACTGCAAAAGCAGACAACCGAGACCTAACAAATTATTTTAGCCAACATTAGCAATCTCAGCTTCTCTTGTATTTTTATAAAATACAAAATTATAGTAATTAAACTGAAGCTAATCTAGCAAACCATGCATTAAAATAAGGAAGAATAATTAAATATGAAATTTAAAACTTTGAAAATGAAAATTGCAAAAATAACAAAAGATATGGAAAAAGGGGAAAAAAAAGAGTACAATACCTTTTCGCCAGTACCACTATCAGCCATTTTAACCATTCAGGGAAGAAAAAAAAGGAAGAAAAAAATCGGACGAAAAATCGAACAAACACAAAAAACACAAAAATCAACTATTCCAGAAAGTATCTCTCAAAGGCATACTTTCCTAGAAAAGTAAAAAAAAATGATACTCTGAAATAGGAGCAGAAAAAATAAGGAACAGAATTGTACAATTTAAAATTACTCTTGATTGGAAAATTTTAAATTTATAAAAATTGAAAGTAAGTAATAAGCGGAACGCAGAATAAATACACTTAAGAGCTATTCGAAGAGAACGCGAAGAGCGCCAATAAGCTTGTTTATCCCTTCGCTTCTTCACCGGCAGATATACTTGTGAAGGTTGAACAGTGAAAAAGGCTTCAACAAAGCGGGAGATTGGATACGCCGCTAGATGGCGCTCGATGCCATTAACATCTCATCGTTTTGTGGAAACTACTACTAGCCCCAATGACAAAAAAGTGAGCACGGAGAAGTTATTCGATGATATGGTGGAGCAAGAGACATGTATTTACGAAGAGGGAGTGAATGACTATTTGCATTTCAAAAAGATCCGTACAAAGTTTTCAAAGTAGGAGAACAAAAAAGGATTATTGGAATTTTAAAACTGGAATGTCATAAAAATTTAATGGCTTCCTCATAGAAATTTAAATAAATGCTTTATAACTCGAGCATTTAAAGTATACTTATATTTAAAATGAAAAATAGCTTTCTTCAAAAAAAAAATTATTTTCTATATTTATTCATTGAAATTTTAGAAAAATTTTTTTTGTTATTTAATGTGAACAATTTTTGCTCCCCAAAAATTTTAAAGTAAAAAGACTAACCTAATTTCGTTGTGCAAATTGTTATACATAGAGCCTAAGATAAAATGGTGAACATATGAATATATTTCTTTTCCGCCTTTTCATTTCGTATCACACATAATCTATATTTTTAATCATTTAAATTTTTATTTTAAATTGAAACAAATAACAAGTCCCATTTCAGATAACGATCTGACAATATGCACACCAAGAAATAACATAGAAATTAGAAAATACATACACGTGGGTGTAAAATTATCCAATTTGATAGAGTATTGTTTGAAACAGAAATTTTTAACAATATTAACTCATTTCCATATTAATTAAGGTAACATAGAAATGAGATTTTCAGACCTATTATGTCCTTTTACGCTCAGGAATCGGGAACGAGTTCATTCTATAGATGATTAATATCAACCCACATTGAGCTCAATTTGTGGGTAGTTTCAATTTCAATGAAGAAATACGAATGGGTGGATTGGTAAGCATCTCCCTCAAGTATGAACCCCATAGAATGCTTGGAACATTCATGGCAGAAAAGTAACCGCCCTTAGAAACAAATTAGGAAACTCTTCTACAGGAAGACACTGCTTTCAGACAAGAGTCGTTTATTGAACCTATTTTATCAGACAATATACACTTTTAATTATTTGCATAATATCTATTAATATCTATTAATAGCGGTTTTTTTTGTGTGTGTGTAAACATCGTCAATAAAATCCAATTATTTTTTCATCATTGCTTTACTTTTTACATACATTATAATACTTATGTATCATAAATCAGCCACAAAGAGATTTTTCTTATCTACAGTCTACGTCTAATATTGTAATACCTTCGACTGATTTTAGTGTATCTGTATACTCGAAGTCTGATTTTATAGAAGGTATGAAATAAAATGAGATAAAAAGAATACATGTTTATATTATTTTTTTAATTTTAATTAATCAAAAGAACTTCATAAATTTACTGCGAAAAATATGCAAAAATATTATTCATAAAATATATTTAACAGCATTAGTACATATTAATCACCTAAAATATTGCATTATTCTACTTATGCTTTCGAAAAAAATAAATAGAATACAAAAATTACATGAATACAACTGTGCAGCGAGGCCGCAGTAATCTAGTCGTTCTCATAATCGGAATGTAATGAATTCGAATCCCGAGCCAGTCGAAGATCCGTCATGCTCACTAAATGGTGGCTGGGGTACATAAAATATGTCGTAGCCGCAATGTCTTCCATCTGAAATGATAATACCTTTGGAGATAACAGGCCAAGTTTTGTGGGTCTTTTGCTTGGTCACTGCTTCTAATTTACGAATACCCATCCACTTTTGGGCGCTCTCTATATAAGATGCTATCACTTCCACCCCTTGTAGAGCTGAAAGGGAAAAATCCTAATATCCGAGCATTATATAGCAGCTAGTGCTGTATTCGTAAGCTATATTGTTGTAAAATATTATTTTCTAAATAAATCTTGAATTTCCATTTTATATAGTATTAAAAAAACACATACATTTAGTAATATAATTCGGAATACAAGACTTAATTCGTGGTTTGTTTACAATGAGCACGCATATGCAAGAACCATTATGATAAGTATTCCGTTAGCATTTTCATTTATAAAAATCTAGTTAATGAAAAACACGAAGTACTGGTTTCATCAATCATTTCGAAAAAACGTATTTTTTAATTCTCTTCGAAACTAAAATCGTAACATTAAAAAAATATTTTATTACAAACTACTCCCGACAACAAACGTCATTTCAATTATAGTATCACGTTAGGGAAAGGGATTACACTGGCAGGAAAACAATCTGCATGCATTTATCGTGAAAATGTGGAAATTTGCGAAGCATTCCAACGAGACGGTTTCCTTTTCCCTCTAAGGGAATATTAACTGAGTAAACATCTCATATCCAACATGCGTGATATTTCAGAAAGGATCGGGGAACAGGAATACATGAATATCAATGCTAATTTTAAAAAACGGCTTCTGATCATTGCTCTTTTGGTTTAGCCTTTCAGGAAGAAGTGAACTGAAGTAATTTAAGCTTGCCTTTATTGCACAAGCTATACAAGAAATCAAGATATATTTGCATCACCACTGAGTTTGGTTTTAGAAAAATTTGAATATAGGAATAAAACAGGATTTGCAGAAATGGCCTATCTATACATCTTTCTGAATAAGAATTGGGAAATGGCTGGAATAAGCGAACTTAATTAGCTCTAAGCATATCTCACCCAATAACTTAAGATTTTTTTCTATATTTACTTTGAAATAAAATGTGTACATAAAATTATTACGAGGATTTATTACCTGGTTATTAAATTATTAAAATAAAGAATAAAGGAGAATTTATCATTCAGATACCATCTTCACTAAAATTATCAGACTTTAATTGCATAATTTTTTACAATACTATTTTAAGGCACGCACAACTGAAAAAACGCAAATGTTGCACAACTTTTGTCATGTTACTTTACAGATATTAACAAATGTTTCTGGTTTAAATTCATGAGTATATGTTACAAAAAACCGTAGTTAACCAACAAATGAACTGATTGGGTTTCTGTAAGTCAGGAATCAACAATCAAATCGAAAAAGAAATCATATGTTGTTAGTTTCCTTATTGTAATATTTTAAATTGTTTGATTCTTCATTATTGTTTTTAATTGATTGAACATTCATTATGTCTTTTAATTTACTGACTATCTGCATGTATGAACTTAATTCTTTAGACATCAAAAAATAAATGATATGTTCACTTAAGCATATAAAGTAACGTTGCTTTTATAATATTTTTTTTCGAATGTTTAGTAGGTTATGTGCAGACTATCTAAATAATTTCACAGATGAAATAATTTTCCACTCTTTAACGGATCATCTATTCAATTGCACATTTCATAGTAATTTGCAGAATAACTGATTTTCGCAGTTTAACGGTAATAATACATTCGATTCATTTCTACACAGAGTCTGGCAAATCATATATTAACCGTTCCAATTCATTACTTAATTATATAATCATTAATTTTTTAAAGCTACAGTTTAAATTTTTCTAAAGGAAGTCCGTACTTTCCGTTTTCAAATCAAAAATATTTTTATAATTTTTTTAAAAAAAATTATCTTTTTAATTATGACAGATAGATAAAAGTTATAGAATTTTTTTCCTAACCCTCCAATATCACTTCAAAAATCATCAGACAATATTGAACAATAACGAAGTAAATACTAGTTGACAATATTAGCACACTAGATCATACTCATTTTTAAAATAAAATGAAGGAACACGAGATGAATCAAGAAAATAAAAATTAATATAGTAAAAATAGAACATTAGTTAAACACAGTTAGGATTTTACTATATCAATAATATGCATGTATATTTTTATACATACGACATCATACTTAATCAGTTCTCAATTATTTTATTGGAATATCATTTATTAGCAAAAGATTAATGAAAACATAATTTTCATTGCTATGTACAATTTTTGTTTATCAATAACTGATACACCATCATTTTTTTTCAAGATAATTCAGAAGTCTTTTCCACCAAAGAGGATAATACTTTCGACATACAACACATATAAAAGTAAAGTGCATAATCTAAATACACGTACGTGTTTACAATTAACAGGTCAATGTTTTTATTTTTTTAAACACAATTAAATTTGTAATGTTTGGAATGATATTTTCAAATGTGTGTGTGGTACCGTTTGAGATTTTATAACATACTTATTTTGAGCGTGACAAAAAACAATCCGACACAAGTTATCAGTCAGATAAACTAACTCGTCAAATATCGAGTCTTTTCCATATGCATTTGATCAAATTTAATCTTTTATTTTTAAAAAAAAAAAAAACGCGTAGCAAAATTAACCTAAAAAGAAAATTTGTTTTTGAAAAGAATTATCGTCAGTTAGTTTCTCAGAATTGCTGAAATAATAATAGCGTTAAATATAAATGCATTAGGGATTTATTTATCTTACGAAATATCTCTATTTTAGAGGTCCAAAATGGTATTTATTAAAGGATTCGATTTCATAACAAAAAGAAAGATAAGCACTTAAGGAAATTTATTGTTCAATTAATTATTTCTGCACTATTAAATGTCAATTTTATTTTAACAACTGCTAAATTTTAATGCAATAATGATATTAATTCAAAGATTTTTTTTTGTGGAAAAAAAAAGAAACAAAAACAATTTCCTCCTGCATATAATACTTTCTCCAAAACAGATATAATCCATTACAGAAAGGACGGAATCACTGACATAAACTAATTGCAAAGTCTTCGTGTTTGATATATAACTTTTAAGACTTGCAAAACTTAATTAAGGATCCAGAAGCTGTCCATGTAAAATCGAATGTTCCAGTAGTCTTACTTCGAAGAAATAATTTATTTTTCAAATATATTTAAGTCAAGCAATAATTAATTCTGAGAGTAATTATTGCGAAGTCTGCCGCCTGTGCCCCAAAGTTTACTTACAATGATAAATTGTTTCAGAAACTTACGAGTAACGTTCGAAATATCACAAAAGATTTGCTCAGTTTCCCTTCTTCATTTCTAAGCTAACACGAGCAAGATTTCGTACTATTATTTTATTTACAAACTACTAGATAATCATACTTCTAGTGTAAAACGTGTACCATGTTTTGGGAAACTTTGCGATTTGGAAACTACTTTGTTTTACTCAAAACATTGTTTAACTCTACTTAGAGCGCAAAATGTGCATTTGCTTTATATATATATATATATATATAAAAGGAAATATCGTCACTCTATGTTTAAATGTTTCGTATGTCATCATTTTTTGGCACAAACAGAACTATTACTATTTAAAATATTTAAAACTGAACTTTAACTTCCGTTGTAATAAAATTAATCGATACCAAAATATGAATATCTGAGTCTGGTTTAGAAAATCGTTTCGTATATTATAATATGTAATTAAAATCATTATTTTTTGTATTTGAAAACTCTACAATACTCTAAATGGAGAAGCGAATTCATTTATATGAATATCTCTAGCAGGTAAAATTATTCAACTATCGAAGAAATAAAATCATATTTCAAGAAAATTAACTAAATCACATGACTACTTTCAAATTATTAGTCAAATGGATTATATAGATTAACATCAAAATATATAATGCCTACAATACAGGTTATATTATCAAATTATAATCAGGGACGTTTTGCCATGAAATAATTAAATTTTAACCAGATTTGGAATTCCATACACGCGTCCTCATGGGTAAGAAAATGAACACACACACATATATATATATAACAAAATTTAATTAAAGTCAAACATTCCTCCTTAAATAATAAAAGTTTCTAAACATAAAAAATGATTGGAAAGCGGATAGAATAAATGGATGGGATGGAAATTAAAAGTAATTATTAGGGAATCTATGTACATGAAGTAAAAACTGTCAAAGAGAGCAGATAAAAATTCAACTTTTTAATATTATTTTAAGTAGATATTTTCTTCTTTATTTTTAAAATATACAAAATTGAATTGAATATGGCGTTATCATAAGCATCGGTAGTTAATTCTTGAAAAGTTTAGAAATAAGACTTCAGAGTGAATCGATTTTAGTTACATCTCAAGAGTTTTAGAAAATAAATTCTGTCAAAAATAGTAAAATACTATTTTCTAATGAAGCAAATGATTTTGTCAAACAAGTAAAACAGCTTCACCAAGAACTATCAAAAATCATAAAAAGAAATTGGTTTAATTATTGCGTTTCGTATGATATAGTGATAAGAAACACAATTATTAATGCAAACAAACTCAATACAATTATTAAAAGGATTGGTTGGTTGGTTGGTTGGGTTTTATGGCGCAAGGTCCAATAAGGACAATCTGCGCCAAATTATTAATAGGAACTAGGCAAATGCGTAGAACAAATTATGCTGCAACAAGTGCTGGGAAGGATGTGAAAGGTCTACTACAAAAGCAATGCCTATAAATTAATACCATTATAATCTTGATTAGAAAATAATAAATTGCAATCAATTCTTGAGAATTCGAAAATTCTGTGCGAATTTTCTTGAAATTCGAAGAGAAAAAGTGCCTAAATGAACCATTTGACCGAGTAAGAAATATTCTTTTACTATAAATGAATTTTTAACTTAATTATTCTAAGAGAAGTTATGATCTTAGAACACAAAGATATGAAGAAATCCAGAAATAACTTCGAAATTCCTAAAACTGACAATTGCAGTGCTTTTACAGCCTCACTTAAAACAAAAAAACAGCTAATTCATTTGTACTAAACTTAAAAAATATTTTTTGAAGCCATTTTTCTAGCGCTCAACTACTTTATACATTTAATATCTTCATTTCATTCATCTCTACTTTCGAGTGCTCTTTGAAATGAAATGAATAAAATCGCTGACTCTGCTGATTTCATAGAAAATACTTTGAAAACTGCATGAAAAGAACGAAGAAATCCGTTATTAAAAAATAACTGTGAAAAAAAGATTCATGTAAAGGTAAAGAATAGTACTTTTCTCGATAAATATTTCATTGTGAAATATTTCATTTCCAAATTTGAACAAGGGTGTAAAGGAATTTCTTCGGGGATTAAAATATAATCACGCAACACAGCAATAATGGAAAAGTTTAAGCTTCTCAGCGATTTTAATTTGTAAAAATGTAATAACTTCAATTTTACTTTATAACCAAAATTATACTAGTTAGTTCAGCAAATGGAAACAAATATCCTTTCATTACTTAAGTATAATCAAAAAATAATGCATGTAATATTTTCATGAAAAAAACATTCCGAAATTCTCTAGAAATGAAGTAATTAAATTTCTGTATTTCAAAATAATTTTTCATTTTATGATATTAATTTTTCATTGTTTCTATTCTTATAAATAAATAAGATAAGTTCATAATGGAAAGAGGGGCTAATAAATTTATATATTAAACTGATTTCTTTATACCTCAAGTGGCAAATCAATGTTTTGAGTAAGAAAGGGGAAAAAAATTTTTACCTTTTAATCCACAGGCACAAATTGAACTTAACCTGGTGAGGCGAAAACAATTGCAAAAAAAAATTCTAATAACTAAAATGAACCGCGCGAGTATATATAAATAGAATTTTAGTTAGACGTAAGATATATTAGAAATTTCAATTTATTGGCACGGGGAGAGAGAGAAAAATCAACTGTCATACAATCATACAAATTTATTTCATATCTTGGAGATGAAAGTTTATGATATTCCGGAAAGACACTGAATATTGGATATTTTTTTCCTTCTTTTTTATAGATAGTAATGAACATCTGCTTTATCAATCTAGTGTTGCCTGCAATTTCCCTAGTAGAGCGGGTATAGTATGCGCCATTTCCTGTTCGAATTCTAATAATATGCTTACTATTTCATTGTCAGACCTCCAGCCTTATATTATTGAGAATAAAATATTACTCATTTATACACATGGAAAAATGATATTTTTATAAAAACATTACGTATTCGTGATTTAAGGAAATGAGAAATCGAAATAGCATGTATAATCTATGAAAAATAACGTGATCGAAGTTAGATATTTAAATTGAAATGGACTAAAGAAACTAAGCAAGCATTTTTAAATTAAATTCTTGTAAAAATGGAGTATTAATATTGTTTATGAACATTATAAATACTCCTTTTGTAACCATTCTTATAAATATTTTTAATACAGATTAAATAGTTAGAAAAACATCCATACGTTTTTAAAGATAAACTAGAACATTTTAATGTATCACAATAATTCGTAATTAAAACGTCGTTAGACACCATGCTTAAATAGTGGCTTGATGTCAGATGTCATGTAAAGCAGTCCACTTTAGAACATACTTAAATGAAACTAAAACACGAAATAAAATGAAACTAAAAAAGGAGTTTTAAAAGTTTTTAGTTTTAAAAGACAACTCTTCTTTGCTTATGTTAATTATTTAAATCTGAAAATAAATGTGATTGAGAAAACTAAAAATCTAATTCTGAAATACCAAAGTCAAAAAAAACTTCAATAAATATCGCTACATGTTGCATTTGGATAATAGGACTATTTATCTTGCGACGTGCATATTCAACTAATGTCTGCTTGCACCATATTTAAACTATGGTTCGACATTGTTCAAATTTTATATAATGATTAAAGCATACAGTGCCGCAGTCAGTAATATAAATAATTAATTTTGCAATTCCTAATTCAATGTCTTATGACTGTGTGTTCTAAAAACTAAAACTTACCACATTCAGTTCATTGTATTCATGTGGCTGGCTTCCACAAAAAATTTCACTTTCAGATTAGCCTTTTACAAAGAAACATTTTTCAATGATCCATCATAAAATTTAAAAAAAAATAATAATAAATCATTAAAAAATGTTAGGTTTTTCGAATTATCTTAGAAATGAAACATGAAAGATTTGCCTTTCTAGAAATATTAAACTTCATGAACGTACATATCGAAATTCGATAATGCAATTTCATTCAGGGAAAAGTGCACTGTAATGTTTTTAATTATATACATTAACAGTTTTCATTATTTTAAACTAAGTACTAAAACAAAGTATCGACTTTCCTCAACAGTAAAGATCAATGAAATAAAACACGGGAAAGTTCTGATCGCTGTTTATACATGTATACATGCTTTATGAAAATATTTCCGGTTTCCTTGATTCTATTTGGTTTTTTCTTTTTTTGATAAATTAATGTCGACAGAAGTATAGATTTTAAATGCAAGGAAATATATTTCAAGTTTAAATGAGAGAAAAGATTGTTAGTGCACCAACCGCGAATTGCTAATGCAAAATTTAAAAATTTTTTTAGTTACTGCTTACATAAATAAAATGAACTATTTTTAATTAACGTAAATGTGTGTATTCAAATATAAAAAATACAATAACATGACTTAATGGTTTTTCTATTAAATTATCCTATTTTTCTTTTGCATGCGAAACTGAAATTAAGAAATCATAAAAAATAACAAAATAAAGTAAAATTGAAAACGCAGAGAAAAAGTAGCCAATTAAAAATAAAATAAAATAATACGCTCTAAATGTGATATAAATCTATTTTATCCTGTATAAGGCATTAAAAATATATATATTTATATAAAAAAATTAGAAAGGGGTCTTACTTGTGAGCTGTTTTAGCAAATTTTTTTACTCCACATTATTAAATGATAAAATTCTAATGTTACAATAAAGATGCGTAATTACTCCTACTAGAGATTTTAAAATAGGCACAAATAGAATACTAGGCACAGAAAAATACTTTGCCTTTTAGGTGAAATTTATTATTAAACGATGCTGTCAGAAAAAAAATAAAGAAACTTTTATGCTTACTAGTTCACTAAGCACAAAAGTTTCTTGACTTTTCGCATAATAAATCTATTAATGCTAAAAACAAGGGGGGAAATAAATTTGTTTACGGGGTGTTAGGCTAATCGATATCACTTATAATAATATGATTCATCAGTACAAAATAATTTACTATCAGTACACAATAAACAGACTGATTGATTTATACCGACATATTTTCATTAGGTTAGAAGACTCCTAAAATACCGTTCACAGAGATTATATAATAGTACATAATATACGAGACTTTTTCCTTCACGCTAAACAATTTCGCTAACAGCAAGTAACAAGGTCACGATTTTATAAATTAGATATTAACGGGCAAATTATTAAGTTTAAAAGAAACACATGGAATTTTATTGTAATTTAATAAATAAAAAATAATATTTATATAATCAAAATATGTATTCCTTGTTTTTTACTGTAATTTATTGCATTACAATTTACTTCAACTAACGTAACACACTGAATTAAAATAAAAAAATTGGTACTGCCTTTAAACAAAGACATTAAAAATTGTTTTATTAACACTTATATTCAGTGTCAATGTAAAATTATAATAGCCAAACAAAATCAGGTCTTTTGTGTTGCTTTTGGTTTGGAATAATTGGGTTTCAAAGATTTCAAAAATTAACCAATAAGGGAACATTTGTTATATATTAACTAAATTTAAATTTGTTAAAATTTTATTTGCATGCTTAGAATAATTTTTATTAAATTGATTTTACTTAATATCATAACTTCATTGTTTCAGTTTTTGTGTTTTGAATTAAAATTTATTTCTGATTGTTTCTTTATTGATTTAATTTATACTGACTATAACTGACGTTTTGAATTTAACAAATTAAATAATTATGAAGTTTACATCAACGTGCGATTCCCTATATTAATACACTTTGGGATAAAACATTGTAATTATAAACATTTAATTATAAATGAGATTTTTATTGTGCATTTTAATTCAAAAATAAAATGCTAACTTCGACAGAATTTATTTACAAACCACTTTAAACCATGTAAGATTTAAAAAAAATTTAATGAGGACTTGAAAACATTTTGCGCGATAATACAGCAAATGCCAAATCATAAAAAGTATTTAATTGGTAAGCAAACCATTTAAGTGCAGAACAAAAAGAAGTATAATGAAATTGCATGTAAATAAAATACTTACATTTATTTATTTATTTATTTATTTTTTTATTTTTTTTTGAAAATTACTTTTGAACATTAGTTATTTGAGTAAATGTTTCGATTTATTTGAATAAAAAGATGAGCTCCACCCATAGTCAAAGCTATTCGCAGCAAAATTATGATCTAACGTGGTCAACGGTTTATTGTTCCACAACATTACATAACAATTGGCATCTTGGGCAAAGCAAGTTAGAAATAAGTAATCAATGAGAGAGAAATACTGCATTGATCGCCATCAGGATTTCAGAGTATCTACACCATTTATATATAAAATGTTACCCTCTTTATATTTGTACAGACATATCAATTACAGTGAGTTTAGAAACGAACATATGCGTAGAAAGATTAACGCAGTATTAAAGGTAATTTGAGCCAAGAACATTGCTCAAGCTTTCTTTGAAATTGCAAAAGAGAAATGTGCAAACAAGGGAACAATAACAGAAGCATTGAATATAGAAATATCACTAGATTGCCATTTTAAATGAATTCTAGTTCAACACATAACATCATAATGAGAGCAAAAGTATATAATATCATCGAGGAAAACGTAAGTTACCAGCTTGCAGTCGTCTCATCCAACGCCATACATGTAAATTTGAGGAGCTGTTTGGGTAAATTCACTGTTACTACCTTTTGTTCCCTTTATATCGTAAAAACCAATATCACTTCTCTTGAGTTAAGGTCCATGCGTGCTCTACTTATAACATTATTTTTCAAGATACTAAATGATTACATGCGGTCCAAATAAAGCCGCATGTATTTTGACCTACATCACCACCGATGATATTTAACCGAACGACAATTCCTGTTGCAATCGTCACCAAGTTCTCAAGATGTCATCCAATTAAATCATGAATTGCAGAAACATTAGCAAGGAACAGCAATTATGATTATAAATAGGAAACTACTTTCTCGCATTTTATGAGTGACCATGTCAAAACACTCACTTTCCAGCAAAGATAGAAGATCTTCCCTTAGTGTCATTGGTCGGCTGATGGGTGACCCTAGCCCACATTTTAGTTCGCTTGGGTTTTAAAAAAAGGTGAAGTCTTTCAGGATTCTCTATTGTTTTTAAACCTTTTGTATATTTTTGGATTTATGGATATTGTCCAGTTTTGCTAGAAAATCTGAGATTAGTAACAACAACAAGAGAAAGATTACCAGAATTGAAGTAGCGTGGAAAGAAATACCAATTTGTATTCCAAGGTAAATTCGATTCGCAAAATAGATAATTTAATTATATCAGAAATGTTGTCACAATTTCAAAAATAGATTAAACTTAAAGAAAGTGACCATTGTGTGCATGCATGTGTGTGTATGTATGAATATTATATATATATATATATATATATATATATATATATATATATATATGGTAATTTGCTAATATATATAAGCAAATTACCATATAATGTCCCAGATGAGAACGCAAACTAGTTATTGGAAAATACAACATTGGCCATTAAAATTGCTACACCAGGAAGAAATGCAGATAACAAAATGATATTTATTGGACAAATATATTATACTAGAACTAACAAGTGACAAGTTAAAGTTTCAAACAATTTGGCTGGATAGATCCTGAGAAATCAGCACCCAGAACAACGACCTCAGGCAGTAATAACAGGAGTTATACACCTGGGCATTGAGTCAAACAGAGATTGGATTGCATGTACAGGTACAGATGCCCATGCAGCTTCAACACGATGCCACAGTTCATCAACCGTAGTGACTGGCGTTTGGTGACGAGCCAGTCACTCGGCAACCATTGACCAGACGTTTAAATTGGTGAAAGATCTGGAGAACGTGCTGGCCAGGGCAACAATCGAACATGTTCTGTATCAAGAAAGGTCCGTACAATACCGGCAACATGCGGTCTGGCATTATCCTGCTGAAACGTAGGGTTTCGCAGGGCTCGAATAAAGGGTAGAGCCACGGATCGTAACACACCAGAAATGTAACGTGCACTGTTCAAAGCACCGTCAATGCGAACAAGAGGTGACTGAGACGTGTATCCAATGGCACCCCATACCATCACGCCAGGTGATGGGCCAGTATGACGATGACGAATGCACGCTGCCGACCATCATGATGCTGTACATAGAACCTGGATTCATCTGAAAAGATGACGTCTCGCCATTCGTGCGCCCAGGTTCGTCGTTGATCACACCATTGAAGGCGCTCTTGTCTATGACGCAGCGTCAAGGGAAGCCGCAGCCATGGTCTCCGAGCTGAGAATCCATGCTGCTGCAAACGTCGTGGAACTGTTCGTGCAGACACTTGTTGTCTTCCAAACGACCCCGTTTCTTGACTCACAGCTCATGACGTGGTAGCAAGATCCACTTCGGCCATGCGGATAATATGCTTGTCTTCTCGGCTGCTAGTGATAGGTGGCCGTTGAGATCCCGCATGGCGTTCCGTATTACCGTCCTGAACCCATCGATTCCATATTCTGCTAACAGTCATTGGATCTCGACAAACGCGAGCAGCAATACTGCGATAAGATAAACCGCAATCCTGGTACCCTACAATTCGACCTTTACCAAGTCAGAAACGAAGTACGCATTTCTCCTTCTTACACGAGGCATCTCAACAACTTTTCACCTGGCAACAACGTTCAAATGCAATTTGTATATGAGGAACCGGATGAACTATTTCCTCATTTAAACACAATGTAGGTGTCGCTACTGGCCCCTGCTTTGTCTGAATTCGCTGAAAAGCTAATCATTTGCATATCACAGCACCTTCTTCCTTTCGTATAAATTTCACGTCTGTAGCATGTCGCCTTCTTGGTGTAGCAATTTTAATGGCCAGCAGTGTACAAGGCAGATTTTGATCCCTAAGATTTTGCTTGCAAAAAATTCTCACTTTTATAACTCAAAATCGAAGTATTTCAAATCATAGTTTACATTATTCAAAAACAGATTTTCCGCACACTTATTCTGTAGCCTAGAGCCATGAATACTTTTGACGTAAAAATTTTTTTTGACTATTTATGTAAAAAATATATAAAGCAACGCATTAAAATAGAAATATATACCGAAGAATTCATACAAACTAAGAAGTTTCTTGCAAGATAAACAAAAAACATAAAGATATATTTTTTTTATTAAGATAACTGTCTGACATTTATCATCTAGAAAAATGAGTTTGAAACAAAATTTCCAGCAAAAAAATCGAAGATTAAAAAGGATTTTAATTAAAATGGCAACAGCTTATCGTATAATATACCAACTATCAATTTCAGAAACCTCTTTACATTAAATACATATTCAGTAAAACTTACTTTAAATGTAATTAAGATTGGACTAGATGGCGAAGAGGAATGAATTTTAATTAAAGTAACATTTTCCCCAAAAAATGTTAAAAGAAGAAAAATAAAATAAAAAAATATTTTTTTAAAGAGTGAAAATTTACATTTTATCTATTATTTAAAAAACGTACTTAAATTAGCTTGCCATTTTTTATTATATTAAACTACAGTAAACCTTACAAATCCAAAAATTAAGTGAAAATTAATTTTAACTAGGTTACATATTCATGTAAACAACTTAAATACTTCGAAATGAAACAGAACGATAAAAAAATATTAAGTTTTAAATTAACTTTTCTTAACATCATTTATAGCAGTATTACTTCTTGAATTTCAAAATTAATTCTCGTAATTAAATGGTAACATTAAAAATTTATTCAGTATGTTTACAAAATGTTTTGTTATAATTCATATATAGAAAGACTGAAAAAGTGTAAAGATTACAAAAATTCAAATAAATTAAAACTTTTTTAATGCTTACATGTGTACGAGTTTTTTAATACTAATTGTTTTCAAGGATATAAATTAAAAATTATTTTACCGGGTTTTAATTAAATTGTTTATTAAATTAAATATAAATTTATAATGTAAAAATAGTTTATATACTAAGATAGAAAACTATCAAAATAGAAATATATTAGATTAATCTGGTAACTAAAATATAAAAAAATTACATTTTCGGTACTTAAATAATATAATGTGTCTCTGAAAAAAATAAAACTAAATATGTTTCAACAAAGTATTTGTGAATTCAAGACTCCTCTCTCAAAGTGTCGAATTCACAAATAGTTGAACAAAAGGCTTGAACAACAGATAACTTTAAAATATATACAAAGCACAAGAAAAATATTAATGGTATTCTAATTTATTTTACTTAATTTAATTCGAATGGAATCTACAGTTAAAAATGAATCACTTCGAACAAACGCGCAGAAACCACGAAAACTATTAAAATGAAAGTCAGGATGTTCACCTAACAATTACCAGGACACTATACGAAATGAATTGCTTATTTATTTTATTATATTAGAATGTACATTGCAATATTTTAAGTTTTATAAATGGTCATTTTCATTATAAAATCTGAAATCAAAGGATTCTTAATTTAAAAGAAATTTTGTGATATGATAAAATTATTGGAATTAAAGAATTGCATTTTAACTATACATTTGAAGCACTTTAGTTGACATCAAGAAAATAAAATATTAATTTCCCTCTGCAGAAAATAATAAAGGACACGCTGAGGAAGTTCTCTAATTAAATGCGGATATTATTAGTGGGTACCCTCAAGTTATTGGGGTAAAAACAAATTAATTATAATTTATAGAAGACCGATTATAAGCAAATGTATTCTGGGAATGATGGTAAAAATCTTCTGTTATATTTGTATGAAATGTCATTATAACAGAATACAATTCGCACATTACTTGATCCACGTAAAAGTCATGAATAAGAAAATCTATAACAACATAACTTTTATACAACGTCAACAATTTTTCTCTTTCCTTCATTAATTAGTTTTCAAATAACTAATTTGAAAGTTACTTGTATCGTTCATAAAATATCTATTATAATTTCTCTTATAAATGATGACTATATATATATATATATATATATATATATATATATATATATATGTTATAACAAAATATAAAACATTAACTTCTGACGTTTTTATAACATTACATTACATTACTATGGCAAGTTTAAGAGCATAAGCGCACAATAAATTTCTATTTATTTGATTTCAAAATAAAATCACTCATATTAAAACAAAATGTCAAGCAAAACTATTGAATGAGAAAAATAATATTATAAATTAATTTTTGGCAACACCAAAGATCGATATAAAATTACATCAGAGAAATTTATTTCATTCTAGAAATAAATGTAATAGCAAAGACAAAAATTCTATTAAGCTAAAATTTTCGTAAGTCATTATAAGTAAGAGTAATAGAAACAGAAAAACTAAATTTCTGTCTAAGATTGCAAAAGCCGAACACGAATTAAAAACGGATCCATTGTAGAATGACGACGTTTAAAAAAAATTTGAAATTAAAGTTCCTACTTTTAAGAGAACAAACAGAAAACGCCTTAGAATTCTTCAATCATCAAACAATCAGTATATGAAGTGGAAATTCAATCTTTCTCATAATGCACTTGACAGAACCACCTTCGTGAAGAGATTAATGACACCGACGAAAGGAATGGGGACAAAATCTCACTTGATTGAATTCAGCTAGCACTAACACAAAATGAGAAACTTCCTAGAACAAACAAGTGCTAGCAACTTCTTTCCCGTTTTAATAAAAAGAAACCCACATTCCATCTCATAAAAGAGGAAGAAGTGAAGAGACATTCCCAAGCAATAAAAATATTTAAGCTCCAACACCACTCAAATAGAGATAGGGGCTAAATAGTCAACATTCCGAGTTATTTCATCTTTCTAAAGAATTCCTGAAATAAGAGAATGTCATTAGCATTAAGATTTAATACCTCAGAGATCGATTTATACCCATTCTCGTTTTGCACGGGTATTGGCTTTTGAGCTGTCAATCATGGTATAGCTTGATAGATATTGGTGATTAAACATGAAGCTTTCCACGCCATTTAAGCAGAAGCCATTTTCGTTGATGGGCTTCGCTAAATGTTACTGCTGCAGTTACAAAATTATATTCATCATTGCATCGCTATGCTATGGACTAACGCTTCGATACATCCAGAATAGTTAAAAGTATTTCTCGTCAAATAAATGTGATGGTTGGATATTTTATGTTTTGTATAAAAAGAATCTTTTTAATTTAAGAAGAGCACTATTGAAGGTGAATAAAAAGTAATTGAATAAATATAAAGCTGCATGATTTCCATATTAAAATTTGTCTGTTTTATTTAAGTTATTCATTAAATGGACATTAATTTTTTCCGAAAAAAGGAAAACAAGATTAAGTCACGATTTTTGATGGTGTAACTAATTATCTTCAGAAAGCTCACAGCCAGATGCCAAACGGCTCTAGCCTTCAAGAATTCCTTTGATCACATCCGACTTTGGGCATGGTTGTGTAGAAATAAATAATTTTGAATCAAGATTTAGTTAATTTAATAATAAATGAATTTATTGTAAATAATTTTTTAATGTATAAAAAAAATACAAACTGCAAACTTCTCGAAATATGTAGTAACCATATCATTTTCAGTGAAAAGCTAAACTTAATTAAAAAAATTATGAGCAAAACACTCCTTCGAAGCAAAATTAAGTTTTCTTCCATCTAGTACCATGCAAAAGAAACAAAATTACTGACTCAAGCGTCTCCTGTGACCTATAGACGTCAAATAAAATAATAAACTAATCAAGATCGAAAACAAAAAAAAGTAGTTCTGCGGCAAATCATAAAAGAAACAACAATAAGTAACATGACAAATCATATCCTTCTCTGATTAGCCGATTGATTGGATCAAGATTCTTAATCTAAAAGATAAGTCATAAATCGTAATATAATTCATACAATGAAATCAAATAATTTTTGCAGCAAGGGAAATATCACACAAGATAAATAATTTTAAGAGATGCATTCCTTAAATTATCATTTTCTTAAAGCATTATAGCTTTCATAAAACAATTTGTCTAATTAAAGAAAAGAATATTAAAAACGTATTTTTTGAAATTAAATTTCACAATTTCGGTAAATATAAAATTACTATGAGACATCTTACGAAGCAGTAAAAATTTATATATATAATACATAATACTTTCTGATTATGGTGAAATAAAACTTTATATTATGAAATGGACAAAAAGTGTGCGGCGGTCGTAGTTTCGGAAGAAATCGATTCGAGTGTAAAGGAGAAAGTATCTATTTATACATTCAAGAAATCTAGCTCTTGGAAGGTAATGCATTAACGCTCGTCTGCACCTTCAGCTTTTGTCTGAGCGATACTGAATTAATGAACAAAGTTGATTCAATTCAAAATATTGTTCTTCTTTCAAAAATTCGCTATTCAAACAGTTTATATAAATATATATGTATATAAATATAAGACAAATTTAAACGAAAGTACAGGTATACAAATTCCAGGATAAATGGATAAGATTTTACAATATTATTTATAACTCTAGCTTATTTTAATATTTTCGTAAGGATTTTTTTTTTTTTACTTCCTATTTATCAATTCTTATTGATGAATTTTTTTCTCGCATTTCAAAACTTTATCGAACTAGACAATAAAGTACAAATTTCACGAAAATAGAAAATGTCATACAATTATTATTTTATATTTATTGAGTAATTATATGCATCTTAGCATATAATTACTCAATAAATATAAAATAATAAGAATTAATATAAAATAATAAGAATTAAAATAATGCATAGTAATTATAAGAGTTCTCACTTTTTTAATTTCGACAATTTTCTCACGTTTTCTAATGGGGTAGAGCCACAAGCATATTTCTTGAAATATAAACCTAACAGTTAACTACTCTAAACATATAATGAAATAAGTGACAACTATGTCATTTGGTGGTTATTAATGAAAATAACGTCTAGTTGAATTTCCGATAGTAAATTTTAATTAATAATACCTTTTTATTACGACCCAACTATCAATAACAAAGAAAAGTATTCGTATATCAAT
This sequence comes from Latrodectus geometricus, assembly GCA_026290005.1. Taxonomy (NCBI): domain Eukaryota; kingdom Metazoa; phylum Arthropoda; class Arachnida; order Araneae; family Theridiidae; genus Latrodectus; species Latrodectus geometricus. Next base: position 199,989 of record JAPDSC010065408.1, on the reverse strand, counting down.
TACAGAATCCTATCTCCAAGTGATTTTAGGCAAAGAATGTGTAAAATTAATGAACTCGAAAACTATATAAAAAAAGCATTCATTATCAAACTAATAAATATTGCAATGAAAACAAATTCTTACCAATAGGGGGGGATATTTTTTAATTGTTCTAATAAAAAAAATAGGTTCTGACTGCAACTCTTTTATTTACTTATTGCGTAAGAATAATTTTATGGAATATTTTGGCATAAATTCATCATCACTCTGTTTACGTAGGCAATCAAGGTCTCATTGTATGTTGTCATAGTGAGAAATTATATTTCAAACTAGTGAGCGTAAAAACAGGAAATTTCAAAAATTTAATTGTAAATTGCGGAAAACAGAACATTTTTGTGAGCAGAAAATAACACAATCAAAAATTAGGGCGTGTCACCTATTTTAAAATAAACTGATCAATGTCCATAGAACTCAAGAATTATCAGGCTTATGTCTAAGTTTACCCACAGAAAATATTAATACATTTATTGGCATGAGAAACTAGAAAACGTCATACCACCATCCGAAATGAACTCCCGAACTGTACCATATCTCAAACAAGAGACATCACTCGTCACTACAAACTAAAATGTCAACTTCAGTATTGTCGCTTCCTAAACGACGGGTTAGAACATCATATTTAACACTTTCCTCCCACATGCTTCACTGTCTGATGGGCAGCCACTGAATGTTCAAGGGGAAGTAGCAGTTATCAAAACTGTCACGTTCCGTGGAATGCAGGCGATTTCTCCATCTCGTTGGGGAGTTTACGATTCACGAAACTGAAGCCCATGAAAACGTTTGGCAAAACGTGACACGCATCGATAAAACGAAGTATCGAAAGCTTGAATGTCCAACGGAAGAGGAGCAGATTTGTCTTTTCGCCTGAATCTTCAAAGAATACAGTGAAAGTTTATTGATCAGAATAAAAATGTCCAGCGCAGGGAAGATGAGCTTTCATAATAAGAATTTTATCTCTTATCATTCCTTTTTATTGTTGCAAACTAAGTACAAAGTTTCAAACATAATTGCATAAATAATTATAAAACCTAAGTCGAATTTCAAGATCTTTTACTGTAGTTTGATATTTTTGTAGCACAACGGTAATTTTTTTGCACAAGTATGCTAATTAGATCGCGTTTCGTTCGGTTTGTTTTTCACTCAACGGTCTTCTTCTTCTTTCTTTCTGTTTTTTTAATATATACATGAAGAATAATTATTCAGTAAACCTACAGTTTAATGTGGATTCCGAACCAATAACATCTAAACCCAAGATGGGATTAGAACCCACGATGTTGAACAGAATCCAAGAGCACTACTAACTGCTTAGCTCCTAGCTCGGACTAATTAAATTGGCCCCTACAGCTTAAAATCGACTCCAAACACCACTACTAACATTCTAGCCCAAAGATGGGATTTGAACCAACGAACTGTTAAACATAAAGCCCAAGAGAGCTAACACAAAACTACATAGCTACATCTTAGCGCTCTGACCTCTGTTTAATATTTCATGTGTTCAAATATAACATTTCCAATAAAATATATATACACGCGTTTATATAATTTATTAAAAAATATCTTTCATTCTCATTAATTGTACAAGGATTTAATTCAAAACAGTGAACCATAATACATGCGTCGGGCCCTGTCTTCCGAAATGACTATTCATAGATTTGGTTTGGTTTTGTGTACCTAGGGATGTTCTTTTGCACGCGAGAGCAAATCAGACCAGGAGCTAGTTTCATACGGACTCACATCCACGCCTGATCTAGGAATTGAACTAAAGAATCGATAAACCGAAAGGCAGAACGTTAACAATCTAAATGCCAACTCGAAAACATTTTCAGCGAGATCATTAAATCTTCAAATATCAAGATATTTTTCGGGTATACCTGAGCATTCCCGTCTCCCATACTGAGATGAGGAATCCAGTTACACAAAATTTGATAAAAAAAAATAATAATTCAATGTCAGCAATTTCAATGTCGCATAAAAATATTTCAATGTCAATTCAATGTCATTAAAAAGTAATTCAATGTCAATACCGTATCAAAATGTCAAACTTAAATGCGCCTTTTATTATTGTTTTTAAACAATTTCTGGCGTTTCCGTACTTTACGAGTTCTGCATATGCTTTTATACACTTCTTTAAATATTTCCACTTCATGAAAGATATTTAAGTTGTGCATTTTTTTTCCATTTCAGCAAATAAATAAATGTAAAATTAGAAACAAATTTTACAGCAAGCAATTTTAAGAATATTTTTTAACCGAGAGTAGGTTTTAAAAAAAACTATAAGCTATATAATTCCCAAAAATTTTAGTTCTCTTTCAATATAATTTTTTAAGCAAAATATATATTCTTCAGTTAAAAAAAGGAAAAGAGACAAAATAGCTAAGCAAAAGAACCCCAACATCATCCCATTTTGATATAATAAAATTTTACGAGCATACTAGTAAAGAGTTTAAAGGCACTTATTTTAACATTCTTAAACATAACCACGCTTAAAACGAATAAATAGGAATAATGGATAAAAGAAACTTTAGAAAGCACTTAAAAAGAGAATGCTTGACAGTATACTTTTAATATTGAAGTAAAATATAAATTCTGTTAGTCAAAAACACTTAAGTAGTGTATTATCACTTAGAATACAAATTCAAAATTATAATACAAATAAGAATTTAAAAACATTCATGACTTAATGAAACGATACAACGAGTTTTTTTATAAGAATACATAAACTACTAAGTAATATAAGAGAATATCCATCTTTCACCAACTTTGACGAACACCACACACAAGTCACACATTTCCCAGTTTTTTTTTTTTTTTTTTTTTTTTTTTTAACTTATCCCAGATTAAAGTCACACTAAAAAAACTATCTCATTTCAAGGTAATTGTGCATTATTATCACCATACTCGTATTTACTTTTAAAATAGAATATTTAAGTATTGTCACAATTCAGATAACCATGTTATATGTATATTTTTTTATACGTAACTGTAACCAACATTTGGATTGGTAAGAAGTAAAAAGATTTAACGACCAAAAATTAATACGTAATTTTTTTCACGCGCGATACGTAAAAAGAATTAAAAAATTTATTAACACTGTCTTGAGGTAAGTCAGAGGCTTTCATCATTAAAATATTTTTAAGACCATATTTCTCATGCAAAAAATCAGCAAGTACTCGTTTTAAAAATACTCAACTAATAAAATTTGAGATTTTTCGATTTAAATACGTTAAATATTTACCTTTATTTACTTATGGAATATGTACACAACGTTGGAGAGAACATATTTGTAATAAAAGGCAAACTGTTGAACAAAAAGATTATAGTGTGTTTTAAATTTTCATTACGTTCTGCGATACCCAGGATGGATTTTTTTACTATTTTACGAGTTTCCATCCTTATGCGATATGTGAATGAATATAACCCAATTATCTATACAGAAAAAGAAAATGGTGACTTTACAACAGCCATTAGCTGTAAGTTTGTTTGCTAAGTCATATCAATTTATGGGTGACGTCTAATTATGTCCATGATGATCAAACTGTAATCCTATTAATACCATTTTAAAAAAAGAGGGGGCCAAAGAGCAGCCACTGGGCATATTATATTCAATGTCTATTCTTTCCTTTTGTCCGCATACAGCACGATTTGTTAATCAGATATTTTTGTAGATATTAATCTTTTAATTTCAAGGAAAGAAAATATTTAAATTCATTTCAAATAAATAGTATCTAATTTCTAAAATGGCTACAAAGAGGAGAAGTAGACCCTTCAGGAATATTTATGAAGTACAGGTCATTGGAAGCCGAGCACTTCTAAGCCACGACAGAGCTGCATTATCAAATAACTCAAGATGAAAACATTTTAAGTCAGAAATAAAGCCATTTTAATTATATATATATATATATATAATACGTCTTGCGAAAGCATACTCTGAAACATTGAAACGATTACATAATACAATTTTTCCCAATGAAACATATTTTATTCTCGTTTTATATCCTTGAAAACATGTTTCTTTATCGGCACCTAAATTTGAACAAGAAACAGTGAAAATAAAATATATAAAACAGCTTTCGAAATCAAAGCAAAAAAAGAAATATTCTTATTTTAAAGATTACTGAATCCTTTGCTCCTGACAGCTGTAACAGTAAACAAAACGAACGGTTTTCACAGCCAAGGACGTCATTCTATTTATTTTATTTTAAGTGTTCCTTTCAGGTAAGTCTTATTTCAGGAAAAACGTAACAATATGTTTAACACTTTCAATACGACTTTTGGCCAGTGAAAATATTTCTGTGTATAATTGAACTAAATGTGCTGCAATTAAGTAAGAAAACATGTTTACATAATTTCAGAATTTTAGAAAATATGGTATATGAAAAAATGCCTTTGGACATATATATCCCTGCAATAGTTTAAAAGCGAATACTTTTCACACCAGTAATTTTTTAACATTATCTGGGACTTATATATCCCCGCAGTATTGAAAGGGTTAAACTATACATTCCGTTTTCTTCAACCATTACAAATCAAGGAATCTATAGAATATATAAAGATTGACATTTCCATTTTAAATTAATCAAAGACAAATTCAAGAAGAAAAAATTCTTTCTTTGCACGAATGATTAAATCTTATCTGGAATGCAGTTTTAAATTAAATAAGGAGAAAGATGATTAGAAGGAGTGAAAATTATTTAAATGATTTTACGGCAGTTAACAGTTTTCCGCGCATTTTCAACCAGAAATTATAACTTGAGATTTAAGGTCTCTTTACTTTAACAAAGGTGAAAAAATAAAGTGTCCTTTTATTTAGTGAATAATGAAAATAACATTTGTTAAAGTTTTCAAAAGATGATCGTTTCATTTAATGAAAAAAAAATGTTGAAACAATTCAAGTAGAAAGCCTTTTTTTTTAAATTTACCTGTTTATTTGCGGTATCTTAACAGTATATATAAATAAACGATCAAAGACTGATCACAATAGTATATGCATAATTAACTTTATTAAGTGCAATTATTTAATATATTCAAAAAGTTTATAAAAATAGGAGTGAAAGACAAAGAAATTAATGAAAAAAAAAAAGACTTAAATATATATATTTGAGCAATTCTATTAATATTAAATATATAAATTTGAGCAATTCTATTTACCGGCAGAGCCAATAACAGTATATAAAACTTCTCGCGTTAAGTTTAATCGTTTCAGCTCTTACTGTCACAGAAAGTGAATTTTATTCTTTATTTAAATGCTAAAAATGTAAATACATATCGGGAGCTATTCGTTCTCAATGATTTAAATAAAATCATAAATTCAAATAAAATAAGCTAAAACCCTTCGATGACTCTGGATGGATAAATAAATAAAACCTTCAATAACTGAAACCAGAAAAACCATTCTAAACATTTCCTTAAAAACAACATTGTCTGGGCATAAATGTTTGGAAAGCAAGAAACCACTTCAAGTACAAAATGTAACGACAAGATCAACAGCTAGTTTTTACCCGAATAGTCAATTTTTCATTGAATTTTCAACTGTCAAATAATCAAATAAAAAGTTTAATATTCTCCAATTTAAACAAACAATAACTTCTAAAAATTGTTGTTTATATGGAATAATAAAAGTTATACATAAGAAATTATTTTGAAAAACAGTACTAATACTTGATTTTTCTCGCTAACGAAACAAAAGTTTTTAAATTAATGTCTTATTCCTAATAGCAGATTTGTTTAGTGAACATAAATTTGGTTAAAATATAATACTTTCACCGATGAAAAAAGAAGGATTTTGAGTGATTATTTAAAAAAGAAAGATGATACACACATAAATTTTTGTTCTGTAATTCAATTTCATCGGGTCTTTCTGTAATTCAATGTATGCGACAGAAAATGTTAAAATTAGAGACAAGAGGCAATGTAACTAAACATATTTCACACCACACAAAGTATAATAGAATATGCATCTCACAAACACAAAGAATGGTGTTAGCGAGACATAGTAATTAATTTTACTGATATATATTCCGTTGCAACCAGTAAATATATAACGCTTTTCTTTTGTTCTTTGTTGTCCCGATGAGAAAAAGATATTTTTGTTTTAATCTTTTCCTCAATATTTCTATTACTTTAATTTTTCTTTTTTATTTTCTAAGTGATTCACCTTGTTTTGTTAAAAATTTTAATAACTTCTAAAAAGTCATTTCTGTTACCGGAAGCATTTTTAATTGCTTTATTTTTCAATTATTAAAATTTTCTGAAAGAATTTATACTATTAGTTAATAACTTTAATATTCTTAATAACTTATAACTTCATGGTACAATCCAGAGTTTCACTATACCATTATATATCTGTTTACTTCACAATCAACTATATTTTATTATCAATAAATATGCAAATTATATATTGATTACGTTATCGTGAAATATATTTAATTTTATCGATTTATATGTATCTTTTCTTCAAAAATTAATTTAAATTCAGATACGTATTCAATCAAGAAATTTAAAATTGACTTTTACAAAATGGATTTATATCACAGTATATTTATAACAACTCATACACATTAATACATTACTTACTTTTCATACGAGCTTTTATACAACAAATTAAAAAAAAAATTCAAAATATTAAAAATAATTTTGTCAAAATTAATACAAACAGACAATAAAAACCTTTTTTATGACTCGATCTAATAACTTTGCTTGCCTGTAAAATCTATATTGATTAGCATTGTTTGTTTCAAATGACTTAAATTATAATTTAGTATGAATATTAATTCATCAAGTATATAATACAATTTAGGAACTGATTCACAAATTCATCATAATGTTCCTTTGAAGGTTAGAAACCAATTTTTCAACTACAGAAAATTATTTTAATTTCTTAAAAAAAAAAAAAAAAAAAAAAAAAAAAGATTAGACTAGAACAATTTATACTCATTAATTTTTCTCATTTTATTGCATTCTTTTCTGTAATATTTTTGGGAGCAAAAATATTTTCAATATTGAAAATTTAATATTATGTTAATACCATACATTACTATACAGTAATACTAAAAACTAAATCAAAATTATGAATATATTAATACCTGTATTGAAATAGCAAGATACTCAGTGAAAATTTACTAAATAGAAAAGCCAAAAATTATGTTTAAAAAAATTCAACAACAGATCATTTTTATTGAGGTCACTATAAATGAAATCCATAGCAGAGCATGCAGCCTCCTCCTTTATTAATTTATACATTTTATGCTTCAAATTCGAAATTTATATTTTTAGAAATAAAAAAAGAAAATAATTCACTTTAAGGATCGCCAGAGAATGAAATGAATGAAATTTTCATTAGTAAATATACCTGGGACTTCATAAAATATTTTGATTCTTTAAAAGAAAGTAAAATTTAAAACAATATCATCAATAATTACAAATTTTTAAAATGTACTTTACAATTTTAATATTTAAAAAAGAAAATTATAATTATTTTAATATAGCTTAATTAAAGAATAAAATATTATATTTTTAAACAGAAACATTTAAATTCTATTTTATATTTCTCATTAAATATTTTCGATAAAAATTTACGAAAATATCTTCATAATAAAAAATATTAATATGCCAAGATATAAATTTGTAACTTTTTTAACCGAAGTACATTACAAAATGTTAATTGTTGTAAATACTAAAACCAAAATTAGATGGCGCCACAAATGTAAACTTCCATTTAAATTTAATAATTTAAACTAAAATAGGTAAATCAAAAATTCTTAGCGATCAAAATGGAAAATAAATTAGAGGAGTAACAATCAGCAGATCAAAAACAAAGCCTTGCATGCTTGAAAATTAAGCTTAGTCAAAATACTTTTTTAATTTAAAAAAAGAAAAATAAGGAACATTTTTCTTAAACTAACAATAGATGGCAGCACGAGCTGTAACTTAAAGGAAGCAAAATATTTAATGGACATTTATTTTTTTGTAAACATTATTTCTATAAAATATAAGTGCAGTAGACAAAAATGCACAAAATGTTAATTCATATTCAAATCAAAATATCGTTAATTATATAGTTTAATAATTTTTTTAACAATTTTCAGATACAAGTTTCACATTTTTCTAAATTACAACATATTTTTAGATGGCAATAATAAATATAGATGGCAGCACAAACCAAATACAAATAAAACGTATTTCACATTTTTAACCTGAATTTCGTCATTTGAAACAAAATTGAAGAAATATATTAATAAATTATATAACACTTATAATTTATTAATATATTTCTTCATTGTTTTACTATATTGAGCTAACAAAATTATTAGAAAATATTTTGTAACCAAAATTAGATATTAAAATAAATGTGTACATTATAATTTAAACATAAATGTTTAAATATTTTTAACATTCATGTTTAAATTATATGTAAATAGGACTCATAATTTCTTAAAATTTAAAATTCATATGTTTGAGCAAGCCGATTTGATGCATTACAAAAAGTTATGACAAAAAAATGTCACAGGATTAAAATTAACCAAAGAGCAGTCTGCATATTTAAAAATAAGATATTTAAATATTATTTACTATGATGAATGGCTATAGATTAAGAAAATCAGGGAATAATAAAAAATTTATGGGCACCAAGAAAAAGTATCTATCACTTAACAGTAGCCAGTTAATGTTTTCTATATATGTTATAGCATAGACAATATCATACGTACATCAAAAAAATTGAGGTTAATATCTAGATTAAAAAAATTTTGACCAGTGATTCATATGGAAAAAATATTTAACCTTAAAAAGTTTCTAGAAAAAACTCTACGAAAATTTTTTCAGAAATAACAATATCAGTAAAACTTAGATTTCATCGGATATAAAAAAAAATATTCCCTCAAACAGCTCAAGTCGAATGACAATTGACATAATAAAACATTGTAATTTAAAAAACCAGAAATGAAATCATCCTCATTCATTAACAGCAAAACAGAAAAAAAAGAATTCTAGATTTTAATCAAAACTTTTGAGTAAGTTTAGAACTGATTACAAAAATTTTTCTTGCAAATATATCTTAAAGATTATGAGATTTAATTAAATAATTGGATAAGATATTAAATTAAAAAGAAAAGATAAATTTAAAATTGCTTCAAGTTATGAAGAACTTTGAAAATTTTGACTTATTTTAAATAATATAATCACAAATTATTCTACAATTAGATTTTGGTTCTAATATATTACTATTTAAACTATAAATTTATATTTGAGTAATTAATTTTAGTGATAACAGAAAAAATGAAATTTAAACGTTTAAAATTCAGAAACTTAAAAACATTTCAAGTATAATGTTTAACAGATGTTTAATGAGAAGAAATAGAAAAAATAAACAAAATATTATTTATATACATAAAAGTAAGAGATAAAAAGAAAATTTCAATTGCTATTATTTTAATGAATATTTCATTAAAATAATAATAATTAAAATTTTAATGAATATTTCATTAAAATAATAATGAAGACAAAATATTTAATGAATATTTCAAAAGATAGTGTCAACATAATTACTTTTTCACTTAAATATATTTAATTTTGAATTTTAACTATTCACTTAAATGTATTAAATTTTGAATACACAAAAAGTTGAATAGATGAAATCAATATATATATTCAAATTATTGATTCAAAATTTCTGGTTATCTACAATAAAAAAAAAAATCAAATGTAGTTATAAACTCCAGAAAAAAAATTGACAGTTTAATAAAAAAAAAATTATTTAAATTTAAACGGTTACATTCTCGCAGCAACGAATTTTCATATTCCTTATGATACTTCATATAAGTTTTCCACGAAACAATGTCTTGTGAATTTTGGCCATTGAAACAATCATGACATGATACAAAAAAATTGAAAGCAGGGAACTGAGTCTGTGCTTCCTCGGGAAATGTCGAGGGAAGTCGGAAGAGAGAATAACGACAACATGACGTAAACAATGTGCGATACCCCGACAAAGCATATTAAGGAAAAAAGAAAAGAGATAGACGCAAGGGCCGTTAGGGAGATAAGTAGGTCAACATGTCAAAATGTGTCGAGATATTTGAAATTATCCAGGTTTGCCCTGATAGCCGTAACCTTAGTTGTATCTATTTCTAGACAATGTACAGTAGCCTCGAACACAAAAGGCACTTTCGCAAAGTTGCCGGCAGCACGCAATACGCTATTAACAGTAGACACAACTTCTCTAAGTATTTGTCCTATACTTTCTTCTTTAATATTAACGTCCAGTGTGCAATGCATAAGTGAAATAAACATAATATTGAATATATTTTAAATACGAAATTATGACCATTTAAATACATTAAATTTAATAAAAAAAAATTGTGCTGCTCTCAGAATGAGAGAAAAAGTTTTCATAGTAATTTAATATAAAAGGGGGAGAGCGAGAGAATTTTATTTGGACAGCAAATTTAATTTTACTGCAAATGTATTTTTACTGCCGATAAGGATAAATTTTCTGTGTAAATAAGTGCCTCCAATCTCACTATATATTTTTCCTCTTAATATATTTTTTTTAATTTTGAACAATTTAGTAAAAACAGTTTTATTGTGTGCGTATGGCTTGATAAATAAAAGACTATCATTAAGTATTACATACAAAGTTGCATAACATTTAATATCAATATACATGATTGCACCTTCAGCGTGACAGCTCGTACGGTATTTTAAATTATAATTTCCGTTTCCTCGGTTTCGTGTTCATAAGGGAACCACAGATTATCGATTAAATCATATCAAGTACTACAAGATAAACTAATAACACAAGTTAAAACACTAAAATTCCATGGGTAATTTAATCCCGGTATCTCAAAATGTATAAACTACTATTTTCTATAGTCAGTCTTTTCGCTATAAGACACTTTCTTTAAGATGATTACTGCTTATTATAAGTTCAAATGATTGGCCTATTCATTATCATCAAACCTACGAAGTAAAAGGAGAAATGATTATCAAGTTAGATATTTCGGTTGCACATGACGATTGACATACATAGCGGTTAGTATTAATAATTGAAGATACGCAAATTTTGAAGCAATGAAGTCAAGCCTGTGTAAGAAATTATTAATCTTAACGAAACTAAATCAATTTAAATAATGACAATGAATATAATTTCATCAATTATAGAGAGAAAATGTCAAAAAAGACATAATATGTATCAATGTCTTAATGTGACAAACTAAGAAAAGAATACATGCTCTGATTTCTGTTACATTCCTTTGAGTAACTTAAATTTTCAACAAAACAACAGAGTGTGTTTGACAGTACAACAGGACAATACATACTGCATAATTTGGGAGTACTTTAAATAATGCACAGTTATTATCTTAACTCAATAGACAACAAAGTCACAAGCATCGAAACAATTTAGAAGTCAATCAAGAATTTTATTTTGGTAGAGAACGAATTTCTTCTGAAGTTTTCGTAAGTAACGAGAAAATTTAATGAGAAATGTAGATCAGCATGACGTCTTAAATAATATATTTACCAGTCCACAGTAAGATTACAAATCTTCATTAGATTGTTAAACGACATCGCATCATACAACAGTTTTTTTACATTTTTATTAAAAAATTTTAGTGTTACATTTTAATACGAGTTCATTACCGTTTGCTTCACATTGCTAACAATATTTTAGAAAAATTAGCTAATAACATATAGGCTTCTTTTGAGAATCATAAGAGACACAAATTAAAAAGTGTAAATGCAATAATTTGCGGGCCAATTTAAAAATGTAGGGATATATCATTTAGAAAACAACTTCATGTGTCTAATCTATTAATGCTAATAGTTAGAATAACTTCATTTAAACTTAAATGATCGGCAGAAAAGATGCTAAACCAGACTGAAATTTAGAAATCAGATATTTGAAAATTTATTTTAAAAGTGGCGAGTATATTAGCAATCCAATAAAAGAAAATTTCAAGAAATATTTGTTATCCCAGAAAATATTAATATGAATAACAAATCAACTGAGATTAATCATTGAAATTAAGATGAAATGTTGAAATAACACTAAAAATTTAACAAAATGTATGAAAATATTACACTTTTAATGTTTAGTTAAAAATTTGAAAAGTTTTTACAAATAGGTGTATAATAACAAATTACAGTGTTTTTTTTAATCAGATAAAATTTAAATTCCTAAACATTAAGATTTATTACATTTCATAAATAATCAATTTTTTAAAACAATCATATTGTAGATGCAATCATTTTCTTAGCTCATTTAATTAATGGAAGTGATGTAATAAAATTTCCAAGATAAAAGCCTTGGAATCAGAATCAGAAAAACGTAGTTATAAAATAAAATATATATTTTAGATAAAAAAAAAAAAAAAAAATTCGAATCTTAAATAACATGTTTTACAATGATTTACAAATAGATTTTAAACTCTCAAAAAAAAAAAAAAACTTGTTTTTTTCGTTTTTAAAACGAAACGAATCAAAAGCGTTAGATTAGCAGACGATTCTTGCGAAATCTTAAGAGAAATACGGTTGCCAGCCGGAAAGATTGTATCCGAAAGCCACTAAATGATGTAATCCCTTTCGTAACCACATGACATTCGCTTTCGGCGCACAATGAAACGTTTACTTATTTACTATGAAGGTCATGACAGACGAGGTATTAAAAAATATTTAAAAAGAAAAACGAATCCTTATCACTTTTTTTTAAAAAAAAATCTTACTTAATAAATAAAAAAAAGATAGAAACATTCATGAAATCAAATCTTGTTTTGGAATGGCCCTGATAAGTTGAAAGATCTGTGTATTTTTAAAGTAATGATTCTGAAATTGGATACAACAGTTGATCGCTTTCATAAAAATGCCAAACACTAACCATTTTAAAGTAATGACATTTGGTTTAAGTAATAATAATAAAAAAATTCACTATATCAAATATTCAAAGACATCTTTTTTGTTACTAAAAATAGTTGTTTTCCTTAAAAATATTAGGCCTTGGTGGACACTGTTTACATATTTTTATTGCTTAACTTCTATATCCTAGTTGGAAGAATTTAATTTTTCGATTTTCAATCACAATAAATAGGCTCATCTAACTCAAACGATGTAATTTCCAAATGATTATGAAAATTTTAACAAAATTATTCTAACAAAATCGCACTTTTTTTATAATGGTCCAAGGAAAATTGTTGACAATCGAGTTCTTGGACTTCTTCCAGCTCTATTATAAAAAAAATTCCCGATTATCTACAATAAATTCTAAAAAAATCTTTAATTTTAATAAAGGAATGTTTAAAAAAAAATAAAAACTGCCTATTTTTTTAAATAAGTAAATCTACAAATTTACTAACAGTAAATAATTTTATTATTCCTCAAGTGTTTTTGTTATACAAAGAGCATAGATTTTTCAAATGCATATTTGTGTTGACTTGTTCCCTTTTTCAATAATTTTTAGGATTATACGCTTAAAAGACCGCTTAGTACATGATAATGAACTCGAGGATAACCGAAAATTTACAGCACAAAATAAAAAAAAAAAGTTACTTAAAAAAAAGCTTTAAAAGTTACTTTAAAAAACGTTAGAAAATAGATAACATATAATAATAATTATTATAACTATTTTTTTTTCAAAATTAAAGTAACAAATGCTAGTCTGTAAGCAATCAGCCAAAAATCCCGGATGGTAAAAATAAGTTAAAATAAGTTTTCATTTAAAAAAAAATGTAATAATTAATGTTTAAAATACATTTAACCTGTCCGGTTTAAAAAAAAAGAACAAATAATAGCAGAATAAAAATACTATTAACTTGTATAGTCTTCTAACAATTTAAATAGAAATTTTTCCAATTATTTTGCGAGAATTCTCAAATTAGAAATCAAAATGACTATAAAACACAAGTATTAGTAAATAAAAAAATCTATTCCGTAATTTAAGTTTAATGAGCAAGATAATGAATACTACGTTGAACAATGTCACATCTGGAAGGTCCAAAAAATACAGAAATATTCATGTAGATATGAGATAATATAAGAAAATATGATAAGTATAAGCAAAAATTAAAGTTCACGGAAATCACTTTCTAACAGCGATTATAGTTTCAATTCGGATATGCATGATATCGAACAGCATTTATATGGCATAATTATGTTATATTTTGTATTAATTTCTGTTATACAAAATATTTGATTACAAAAGTTAATGATAAAACGTTGTGCTAGAGTTCTTAACCCCTATATGGAGCCGAGAGTGAAGCCAAATTTCTACAATGTATCAAGATGTGGTACAGCATATATCCTTTAAATAATTAAGCTCCCATTGACCTGAGACGATATCAAATTTGGAGAACATGCAACAATTCAAAAATTAAATATTGCATAACGCGAAGAGACTCTGATAGGAAAATTCGGATTAACTATTTACTCTGGAAAAAGAAAAAGAGATGCTTGAAGTACATCCACCTCTATAAAACTTGCCCAAAAACGGTGCATTAAATAAATAGTACAAAACTAAGAATTTTTTTAATGTGATTTTCTAGTTCCCGATGACAGGTAGATTTTATTGACATCCATCCTCAGCAATATATATATATATATATATATATATATATATAGATAGGGGTGAAATTTATCCTAGTGTGCCAATATCATCTCACAAAATTTGATTCTGAAATTTCAGGTATCAAAAATAGCAGAAGTAATTGACAAATTAGTGGAGATATTTTTGTTTTTGAAGTGCCTTTTATATATTTTAATCAGACATTAGTCAGGAATTTGCCCAATAATGCAGTGACCAGCTTAAAAAAGTTTTGAACAGCACTAAAGTTCGTACACTGTGCTAGATATCAGTGTACACTGAAGACCACCCATAAAAAAACCTTGCCATCCACAGCCAAAAGAACGCATCAAAATATTGAAAATATGCTCTGTATTTGGATGCAGGTCCAATTTGACTAGGGAATAAATGACTATTCTTCATAAATTGGATAAGTCGCGAAGCTTATTCGAGGAACAAAAGTACATTATATGAAATTCTATTGGATTATAAAGTAGATATTACAACGACTTTTCTACTCCAAAATGATTAAAAAGACATGCACAGAAGAGCAATTACAAAACATGAAATGAAGAGTTCAAAGGATACTTTTGGTAAAAAAAAAAAAAAAAAAACTTTATGTATTAATTTAGAGAAGAGAACATTAATAATTTTGCTTAATTTTTTATATAAAAAAATATACAATTTAAAATAAAATCGTATTTTTCCTGTTAGCAGCATGTTTATTTTTTGTTTGGTTTGGTAAGAAAAAAATATTTTTTTTTGTAGAACTATAATCTTATAATGTACTTGGAATTATTTCAAAAAAATAATTTTTCCTCAAATATACAAATGTTATCTTTAAATAACAACTTTACCATGACCTACTTTTCATATTTTATCTTAATAGTATTATATAGAATGCTTATGCATTACATAATGACTAGAAAAGTAAAATTTTGGTATTTTATGCTTTGCCAATAAACGTCGGGCATTCGATAAAATCTTAGATATTCCCAGAATGCTAACGTTTCGTACATTACAAGTAACGCATAAAGTTCCAGTGCGATTACTCCTATCTGCTCTTTGCTTTGTCTCTAGTACGAATACGTTGAAATACTATTTGTATATTCCATAATGTTGCATGTTATTCTTTCCCACTATGTAGCTATCAAGGTGCCACAATTTAAATAAGCAAGAATATACTTTATTTATTATAATTTTTAGATTATGAAGCACTTTACTATTAAAGCCGCAATAGAAGGAGTATGCAATAACACTGCGATGAATAATTTACTCACAGGTTAAGAGAAGTGCATTACAAAAATAAGAAATTGCAATTACAGCTAATAAAAACACGCCGATAGTCAAAACAAGAGAAAATGTTTTGTCTCTCATCGGAGAACCGCTTTCACTTCAGCAAATTCATGTAAAACGGGATCTGGTAATTTTAGAGAAGAACAGAAAGGATTATATAAATAAACATTTGACGTCAAAATATGAATTGGTTAGGGGTTGCTATAGATAACTAACACAATGCATATGCAAAATCTGATTCTCTTTACATTTCTACGTTCCACGTATTAGAATATGTATATATAATAGAAGTATGTACGTAAAATAAAAATATGTATTCGTAGAACTTTTAATAAAATTTACACGCGCATAAATTTGTCGATCTTTTCTTGGTGTACATGCCATTAATTTTGAGATGGAATACACGATAAACCTGACATTGAAATAACGTTCAAATATCTTTTTCAACAGAAAACGAACAGTGTTTTCAAGTTCATTCTTTGGTGAAGTTTCTTTTCATGTTTGTTCTTTCAAATAGATAATAGGTTTTAAACTGATAAAATTTCAGACCATGAAAAAGCCATTAATGGTAATAGATAACGAAATGGATGTTGCATAGATAATAGCATAACGCCACACAGATTAAATGAAAATCTGATATATTGGCATAGAAGAAAGGCTTCTTTTTATAACTGTGAGTCAAGAAAAATGGTTATCTTCGTAAATTACATGGTTTGGTTCTAAGGGAATGTCACCTTGGAGATATTGCTTAAGACGCTTTTATGAGAGATACTTTTACAAAGCACTGAATCAGCGCTAATAAATTCACGTTTTTTATTTTTATAAACTAATTTCATGACATGATTAATTTACAATGTACTGTTGAACATATATTGTTGTGTATATATACTAATGGATTTAAAAAAGTGAGTCAAAGTAAAAAGAATGATTTTGATCCATATTAATTTTAATTTGGTAGCTGATATCTATTAAAGGTAAGATAATTTTAACAAGAGCACAAACTTAAAAACTATTGTAATTTAATCAAAGAGTAATAACCGCTCTTACGGATTTTAAGAATCCAATTAAATTTACAAGAAATATTTTTCAACTTTTAAGGTAAAAATTAAACTCAAGTATTATAAGGAAATGGATAATACTGAAATCAGCAAAGAACTAGTTTTATCCGGATATTCAAGTTAAATAAAAATAAAATAAATAATAAAAAATTAGTGGGAGAGTTCAAAATATTAACTAAAAATATTTTTTGTCATAATTTTAATCAAAATGACATATTCCTTAATGTATTTTTTTTTCGGTCAATTCTACATTACTAATTCCTCATTTACATTTTAAACAAAACACCCACTTTTCATGATTTGTAGAAAACTGCATGAATTATCAAACAAAAAATAGATATAAATGATAATTCTCTACAGTACGTTCTTTATAAACATTATTTTTTTTTAAATTATCAAAAATTATCCCGAGAGCAACGAATTTTCAATTGAATAACAATATACAAATAGATATTTAATTAAAATACTAATTCAGAATTAATTATAAAAAATAATGAAATAAGTATTAAGAATAGGCAGTAAACTTTTTAAAACAAGAATCGTATTTTCAATTTTATGAAAACTATGCAAACATCAAATATATATATTTTAATTTTAAATATATTCCAAATTATTTAAGAATTAAAATATTGACTATTAAGGTTGGTTGGTTGGGTTTTGTGGCGCAAGGTCCAAAAAGGATAAGCTGCACCATTTGACTATTAAGAGATAATTAACTACTCTTATGTAATATCTATTAATGAAAGCAATTCTTAACTAATTAAAAATTTAAACCAGCTAAACATTAATATAATGATTAACTAAATTCCTTGTATACCTTAAAATAATGTTATTCGAAGAATAATTTAGCAAAAGACACAGAAAAATTTTTCAGAGATTTACCAATGGGATGCTTATATCTCATGTTTGAAAATGTAATTATTTAAAAGCATTTCATGAACATTTCAGAGCGTAGGTAAATCAAGCGCAAGTAATAATAAATTGGTACTCACAAGAGCTGTGCGTGGACCCAAAACTGTCTGTGGAAGACGCAGAATGTGACCGGCTCCGGTTCTGGTTCCTGAACCTGGCTCTTCCCACAACACCACCCTCCTGTAAACAAGAGAGACGAGAACGGTGAGTTGTGACAGTTCTGTTTGGTTTCACGATCTCTTTCATTGTGATTATACAGTTAGCAATGCGACAAGTATGAAACAAAAAAAAAATTTGTTCCGTGACCAATTCTATACACTTATGAAATCTTAGAGCACAGATACAATTCTGACTGTTTTATCCACGAAAGCAATTTTTCAAAAACTTTTTAATAACTCTCAATTACATTGCCTACACTCGAAGAAACTGTTCAAAAAGATGACGTTTCTGTGACTAAAAACAGAACAATTAAATAATCAAAAATATTTTACTCAATTGGATGTCAATATCTTGAACAACTTCTTGTAAAACAAGTTTTGCAATGCATAAAGAAATCTGTGAAAATGTAAGAAATGATTTTTATCGAAGTACCACTTGAAGCTAGAGTTTCAATATTTACACAGTTCGATAAACTCCACAATCAATATGAAAACAATTATAGTTTCACATCCATGAATAGCATCAGTTTTGTTCGCAGTTGATAAGACATGTATCGTTCCGAAATTTTTATCAACACCGGAGGAAATCTGGAAATTTCACTTTAAAGAATGTTGAAAGTTATTTCTCAGTTTCAATAAGAAATCTTTGAATCGGAACAAATAGAAGAATCGATTGTTTCATTAAATAAAACGCACGTTTTAAAACTTTCTTTTAGGCACAGAGAAGCAAGTTTTGTTGAAGAACTTTCGTTGGATATGAAGTCAAAACAGGGCTATAAATCCAACAGTACTGTTACTAAGTGGTCCGCATCATGTACTCCAGACGTCTGCTTACCGCAAATTAGAGTTAAAAGTATCGAAAAAGAAAACGCAGTCGGAAGCAAATCACGTGGAGTTCAGCTGATGATGAGGTTCGACTTTTAAGACAAAGAGAGAATAAATCCCACATGGCCTTGCGCAAGACAAGAGATTCACTGAGGGGGCTACAAAGTGATTCTTGAAACGCTTTTTTTGGAACTCTCCTCCCTAACCCTGAACGATGGGGTTAAGGAAGGCTGTTGGCACCCTTAGCCGGAATTGAGCTTTCTTGGCAGGACCTGACATTTGGCACTCCATGCCCGCAAGGCCACGACCCCGTGGAATACATTGTTTACTTTGGAATGGGGATGTTCCGTTTCATTGGGGTTGACGGCCTGCTGAGCTTTTGTTTCACCAAAGGAATTTGCGAAACAGAAAATTTTAATACGCATGTTGAAGCAATACTTTAATTAATTAAAAACAAATCGCATTATAAATAAAAGCAAATAACAATGAGGTAGATTCAAAAGCTGCGACAAATATCAAGCTTGACAATATACATCCAAAATCATTTTATATTCATTCTTATTTTTGATTTAATAACTTTTTCTATAAAATAAATGGTTCATTTTTTTAAAAAATTAAATAATGTGTCAAAGATTTTTAATGATTAGAATTAAATACAACAATATAAATAAAATTTTATGCGCAATATCAGTATTTATATTTTACGAAATATTTTAAACAAACTACTCAATTATTTTGAGATAGAAAACATACTAGAATGATAGAGAAAAAATATATATATAATTTTCCAAAGATTTGCATTTTAATTCAATCGAAATGAATTTTATGATCAACCTATAAATTATCAGTCGTTGATTATGAAATATTATGCTAAATTGTAAGTTTTAAAGTATTTTTTAAAATAAAATTTTATTTAATGTGTTCTGAGAAAATTGCTTTCTACACTTTTCTATCCTAATTTTTATATTCTTGTTGCAAGGCGACAGGACACGCAAGTTAACAAAAAACTGGATATAGCCATACGATTTGAATTGCTCACTTCGTATTCTCTTCATGTCAACAGAAAAGGAAAAAATTAAATAAATATAAGAACTTGTCTATTGAACATACTTCTTTATATTTCCTTAACTTTAACATGTAATTTAAGGATATTTTGGCGTATCACACATTTGAAAATTTATTCTTTCTAAAATGTTTAAAAATAAAATTTTATAAAAATGATGCATTTTATAACGTTTAAATTGGAGGTATCGCGCACCCTCAGGAGCACAAATATACTAAACTAACAGTAATACCAAGAAACTGAAATTGTTTAATATTTTATTAAACTATTCTTGTAAACTGACTAATGCTGAAGTGTGCCATGGAAAAAGGAGGATGCACAGAATCGGGTATTAAATGTATTGGTTAAATATTTTTTACACACTTTTCAAATCTTATTTCAGTTGAAATGCTTTGGTACTAAAAGTTTGAGCATTGTCTTTATATTACTCTAATATAAAATATTTGAAGTGTTCAGCAAAATTATCAGCATTATCGTTTTAAATCAATAAAATTGACAGAATTCTTTTCTTTCCAATAAGAATTAAATATGGCAGCGGTGGGTGATCTTTTTAAATAGGGTACTAAGTACCCCAAGCAGTATCAATATTTTTGAAAAATCTTAACACAGAACTTTTATGTATATTTGTCAAAAAAGAGAGTCTCATGCCAACTTTAAAAAGTGGACTAACTATTTGAAATGTAACTGTAAACAATATTACGTAAGTCAACCATTTGATTAAATATATAATATTCGATATTAAATACGATATTCATCTTTCTCTGAAATTCAAAAATAAGACCAAATCAGCAACAATGTTAAATAAATCGGATTTTATGTATAAAAAAATTTAAAAAAAAAAAAAAAAACTTTACTAACATGAAAAATAAATTACCTATATGAACAATAAAATTTATACTATACTCAGAAGCAATATTAAAATACAACATTATTACACACACACTTCATATTATATATATATATATATATATATATATATATATATAAGCATTAAATTGCTGCTCAGTGCACAAGTACAATGCCTTAATAAATCTATCAAACCAAAGAAATCCATATTTAGAAAAAGGAAATAAAATTAAGAAATAAATTCACTTACATTTTGTAGTGATGCGGGATCACAAAAGAATAGCTCCCCATTATCAACTATACAAATCTTGCCAGCAATGGGTATACCATGACCCTCTTTCAAAAATGAGAACTGTTTCTGCTTAGAAGTACGGCTAATGTTGGATCGGGGTTGTTGCTCATAAGATTCGTCAGCCAGCACGCGAGTGAATTTCAGCATTTTTCACATCATTTAAAGAACTACCAACACTGAGGATTGAGCCAAAACTCTTTATGGATAACCAAATATCCACCATTTATTTGAGTTATAATTGTAAGCTGTAACGTATCGCAAGACGATTCTGGTGCTGAGAATACTTTTTATTATTTTGGGTTCCATGAAATGGAGAATCTCAAACGCAAGAGATGTCTTCCTAGTAAATGACCAGTCTTGAAAGATCACATAGAAAACAACACACTTCTTTCACATGAGTTCAATCAACAAATCTTATTAACTCTAGTTTCGATTATTAGTAATTAAAAAGTAAAGAACCGTTGAAGTTTTGAATTGAATCAAAATAAAACTAATTCAACTAAAGACAACAGACAACTGTATTAAAGGCATCAAAATATTCTAATCATTATTCAATTCAAATGATCAGCATTACTCCACTTAAAATGAGCAACACTAACGAAACCCTATAACCTGCGTAATAAAAATAACGGTCTAAGAAATCGTTGGATACGACAGAGCATTTTCGAAAGAAGCGGTCAACATTTAGGGCAAACTTTCGCCAAAAAATAATACACAAGCACGCACTTGATATGGATCACGCTACCAATTGACTTCACACAACCAAGACCAAGAGCATGTCCTTCAAAAATTGAAATAAATGTTTAGGAAATGAAACAGCGAAAGTAAAGGTAATTAAAAGTGAAACGGCTAAAGAAATGAAAGAAAAAAGTCCACAATGAAAGACACTACAAACGAGTGCGTTCATACATAACGAGGCAAGGAAAGATTAACTCGTGGCTGGAATGGCGCATGTGCAAATTGTTATTGTTTAATGACTGTGACTAATATGCATTGAAACATTACATAACGATTTTCACAATCAATAAAGAATTTCTAATCAGACAGGTCACTTAGCATGAGAGTTCTATATAATAATCTGTGCTAATTAATTAATGCTTATTGCTTATGCTGGAAGTAAGCGCCTGATTAAAAACCCAAAACTGAAATTCGTTTAATCTAAAAGCATCCAATATGAATAAGACTGAAACATTGACTGCATTATCAAATATATATTTACTTAGAAAACTCTGTGTTATATATCAGAGTACTATATTTTATAACACGTTAGTGCGACGATCCTTTTTTTAAAGTAGGATTATATTAATAGTCTTACTGCATAATGTCCGCACTAACATGTCTTAAAATAAGGATCGATGCTATAAACGATATTAAATGGGATGATTCAATGACATATGTTAAAATTCATACATATTTTCACACAATTATATAATAAGAAACGTAAATACAAAATCTATCATTGAATATTAATTTCAGGGAATTTAAAAATGGATTATGGCAAGCTTTATATAAACTTTTCACAGCTATTTCATAGAATATCGTTCTTATGTTTGAAATACAAAAATAAAAAGAGTAATTCGTTTATTGTAAAAATTAAGGTTACAATAACTTACATTTAAAAAATTTCATAAATAATTAAGAGCAGTTTTAATGTTTCTTTCCACCTGTATTGGGTATCTGCAGGACCAATATGTACGCCACTAGACAATTCAACAAACAAAAGTGAGTTATTAGAAGTAAATATGTCCAATTGGTGTATATAGAAATGAGTTTTTACATGCCACGGTAAAAAAATCGATCACACTTTTAAGATAAGATTTATTTGTGTATAGTATGCAAATATTGAAAAATAGAATACTTCAAAGCCTTTTCTACCTGAATCTTGAAGGTGTTTCATATATTTATTCTTAAAATTAATCATTAATTTTGGTACGTATTCGACAATAAAGGTAATTCTGAGTTCATCACAAAATGGAGTTCTCCTTCAGATCTTATATCTGAATGAGAGCAAAGTATGAAACAATTTACAAGTGAAATTTATTGTAGATATATAAGCTAAGAAACCAAAATAAAAAAAAAGTACTTTAAAAGGGCAAAATTAAAGAATCTACATTAAATTTAAAAAAAAAAATTTCTCATAAACATTAACTAAAATTTTATTCTGAAGTTAAAACTAGAACAGAAAGACTAAAAATTTATTTACTTTTAATCATGACAAACATTCTTATAAAAATCAAACATCTTCGAAAAATTTTCAGAAATAGTTTTTCATTAATGAGAGAACGTTGCATTAGAGAAAATTATTATACACGTTTTGAATACGCATATTTTCTCTAACCGATTTAGTTTTTCTCTTAGACGAAAAAAATTATAAAACAATAATAAGGCACAAAATAAAATTAATCATATAGATAATGTTAGCTGAAATAAAATAAATCTATGCAATAGTAATAAACAAAGCAAAATGACCAAAATAAGGACATTTAACATCATAGGGTCGATCGTAAAAAATAATCCTTCGTAACAGGATTTAAGTAATATATGCTCCAATTTTACTCTGATTATGACAAAACAGGCGATAAAATTAAGTTATCTGTGATATAAAAGCTACTAAGCCAAATGAAATAACACGCAGATATTTTTTGTATAAATTAAATGATCCTGATTAAATGTTATTATGAGAAAAAGAGTATAATGAAATATTTTCAATAATAAAATTAGATATAAAAATTACTATAAAAAATCATAACAAATAATGTTATATAAATTCAAAGTTTTTCATATTAAAAATAAATGATAAAAAAAACTTAAATAATAAAAGCGATATTATTAAATATGGAAATTTTAGTACTGCTATAGAAAGTACGAAAAATAGTTGCTACTTTTCTAATCCGTTATTTTTTAGAGGTTGCGAAATTGCATTTGATTAATAAATTTGTAATATTAATTGGTAAAAAAAAAACTTTCAAAGAAAAAAAATCTGTCAGAGCAATAAAAAATGCCACATTATTAGGGTGCCAATAACCCCTCAGTAGTAAATTTATTAACAGACTTCAAAAGAAGATAAGTCCCACATACAGACTCTGGTTGAATAACGTGGTACTAAAATCCCAAGCCTTTTTAGACTAGACATAGGATTTAATTACTGAACCCGTGTCTGGAGTTTCGGAGAAAAAATGAGAGATTGTATTAAGTAAAACGAGAGGTGTTATTTATATTTCAATGTAAAATAAAAGATTAAATTATGTGAAGCAAGACATAACATTATGTAAAATAAGAGCATAATATCTTTCTTTCATCAGAATTTTCTACGAAAAAAGCGAATTTCTGTAACGCAATTAGTTTTCCTATGGTCTAAGATACAACCCTTCCAAGAACTTAAGCGGTTGTAAATGAGGAAAAAATGCTTGTTCAAACAAATATAGAACAGCTTTTTGAAATGGTGTTAAATCTTTTTAAAATTTCACACATTTTAATTTTTAAAATTATAATGTAGTTTCTCTTAAATGCATGAATACAGAAATAGTGAGTAAACACAATATAGACAACAAAATTAATACCTAAATGCACACAGAATACAATATTCTTAGAACAAAAAGAATAAATTTTCATATTTTCCGAACAGAAGAAAGAATGTTCTGACCAAGGGATTAGGAACATTTTAATATTAAGATTCAAGAAACATTCAAACAATTTTATTTTGAATTCTATCGCTTATGTGTAATAGTGTTTCTTCAAAATCAAATATAGTTATAATAAATTTCATTTGAAAATCCATTATTTCCTTTTCTCGATTCATTTATACGCAAATAATTTTAATAACATTTATGTGTGAAATTTATATTGCGGACATTCATTTTTTTATTTTATTTCTTTTTTTAATAATTTCAATTATTCAGTGCAGAAATAGAGCAAGCAAAATGTACATCTCTTCGAGTTTTAAATTATTTTGCCCGATTTCGGAATTTTACTGAAGTGTTTTTTATGAATGAAACATTAATTTTTATGCGCTGAAATTAAAAACATGTCCAATGTCAATAACAGAATATAGAAAATATTTTATTTCTCTCACTTGAATAATAATTACTGAAAAATTAATAAATAGAAATTTAAATTTATTTGAATCATATTATATAGAAGGATTGACTGAATAACTAAAAAACATTAATTTTTAGTGATTAATTTAACGCAATAGTAAGATGAGATGCCACAAATGATATTCCGAGGTAAGAAAATCCAGTGTAATCTTCAACAATATAATATTATTTAAATATAACAAAATAAATAAAATATATTTGGGCTAAACTAACTCAGCTCCTAGCACAATTGTAACGTCTTAAAAGTTAAACTTATAAAGTAATAAGATTTGCGGAAAATTTAAATAGATATAATAGATTTAAAATTTTGCTGAAAGAAATTCCCAAACGTAAATAAAGAATTAAAATTTGAAAGAAAATATGAAAACAGAACTTAAATTTTGTTTCTAATGATATATATATATATATATATATATATATA
>JAPDSC010065408.1:153345-174334 GCA_026290005.1 Latrodectus geometricus | reverse complement strand
ATATATATATATATATATATATATATATCTATATATATATATATATATATATATATATATATATATATATATATATATATATATATATATATATATATATATATATAATTTTGACCACTGAAAATCACATAAAGAATCAATTGCATAATTTGTGCCATATATCCACATAATAATTATCATAATTTCTTTAAAATTCATAGCACACATAATAAACATTTCTATTTTCAGCAAATAAATAGCTAAGGAGTTGACCACGGCCTAAGAGATAGGGAATCTTCGAAATTAAAGTTCTACCTCAATTTAAATGTTCCACCTCACTGTAGAACTGATGTCTTTGCCTACTTAATCAGCAAAAGCGCCAGTACTTGAAATGACGCTTATGCAACAGTACTTGAAAATTTTCAGATTTTCTTCCCTTGTGATAAATAATAACGATCAGTTTGCAGTTTGGTTTATTTGTCGCTCAAGAGTCAGCTTTTACAAACCAAGACTAATCAGAAAAGGAAGAGTAGTTAAAAATGGATTTCTAACACTACACACAACTGAGATTTAAATCCACGAACAGTTGAACAGAATGCTAATCAGTCAGCAGTGGAAAATTCAGCAGAAAGCAACTTAGCTATGGATATTAAAATCCTTTGCAACAATATTAGGTTATTAAGTAGTCCACTATGAGCATCAAAGGAAAAAAAATAATAATCAAAGTAAAACGTACACAATGTACCAAATCATATTTCACAACTGAAACAATAAAGGGTTGACTGAATACGATTTCGACAATCTAATTTATTCTCATTCCCCTTCAAATTAATTTACCTACATCAATATTTATCAATGAGTTAAAAATATAACATTAAATTTCAAAAACGGATATTTTTTTTTCTTACTTTATTTCGCACACATTTCTCTTATAACTTTATAAACTACTGACAGTGACAGGAAACCACTATATTATGACCACAAAGATATCTTATTCAAGCGCTTCCAAGGTATATCTCTCCTCGAAATTTGACTTACGAACTCGAAGCTATGTTATTCATCTCTGTAAATTGAAAAGCATAAATTTAATGTTAATCAATTTTGATTCATTAGACTAAGTACCAATTTCCCTCTTAATCTACTGATACAACGTTGGCTTCGGTTTGACATTTTTAGGTCTAAACTTGAAATTGTCACGATGTCTATCAACGTGATCGGTTATTAGCGATCTCAAAAACTTGCATAAATACTAATCTTGTTATTATGGACACACTAGTTTTAATCTCCTTTAGCCGCATGTTAATTAGGAAATGCGTTATTCGGGTCCAAGTTTATTTCAGTGATATCAAATTCTATAGTAAAAAATTTGTGCATAGAAAATTCCGTTAATAGTCCTCCGCACATTAAATTACTGAAGGGAAACATTCACGTACATTCACTTCGTAACCGAGAGACATAACTCAAATTGTTTTTCTGATTGCACAACTTACCACTGTGCCTCTTCAATAGATTTACATTATAAAATCATAAGCTGTTTCGTGGCATTCGTTCTAAACACAGAATATTAAAAAATAAAAAATGTTTCTGCAAGGATAGAAAACCTTTCTTCCTCATCCTTAGCAAGAACATCAAACAGACTTACTCAAGTAAAACATTTAGCTTAATATTAATAAATTTTTAGTAATAGCATAGCCTGTTACACTTATATCCAAATTTAAAACGTTCAGTAGAATTATCAGTATCCTGAAACACATTGAGCTACTACAAAGAGATCATACATGTCATATTTCATTCCATTTGGTTAAAGTATATAGAATTACATAAATCTCCTCTTTCAAGAGGTAGTATAATTTCTGATTCACTTAATAAATTCTACAATACTTGAAAGAAACACGATTTCTGAAATTGATTTGAATCCAAAGAGCTGTGCGAAATTTCATTCCCACTTTAATATCTTATGATTTCTAGCAATTTTTATAACTATCATTATCCCAAAGAAGGAATATTTTCTTAGAATAACGAACGAAAGTTGCGAATTTTGTATGAATCTATCCAATTAAACATTGTACTGTTTTTTACGTACTTTTTAACATTCCCTAATGATGAAGTTCATAACATAGTTAATCTCTTTAGAAGACAACTTTTATATTTCATATTTTCCTCATTAATCCATCACGATGTGAGGATTGGTAAAATATTTTCATACAATTTTATGTAGATTTCCACATAAACATTCAAAAACAACGGAGATGCCCGATTTCTTATGCACTATTATATGGATATCGAAAATTTAGAGATTTTGTATTATTCGAAACTACATAAAAATAATCAAGGAATATTTAATCGTCATTTAAAATATAAATTTTATATATAAAAATAAATCAGCAGCTGATATGTTTTACAGTAAAATAAATCTCTGAAAACTCATAAATATAAACAATTTCATGATTATTAAATAGAAATCTTAACAGATCAAAATTACTGTATTGTCAACTACTACAAAGTATAACGTTTATAATTCGCACTATATTGTTCAGGTGTACTATTTATGATTGTACTATAAAATGCAATGCAAATTGAATGAGAAATAGTATTTAAACAATTTGCAAGACATCTAATTCAAAGCAGAATAACATGTTACCAATAACAAATAGCTGGAATTCCAGAAATTAACATAATTTTTTAATAATTTCAATTCAGTTCAAAATTTACAGTAATTTTAATTTGGAATTCAAAATTTATTTTCAAAATTTACAGTAATTTTAATTGGGAAATATTTAAACGAAAATAAATACGTTGCTAAAAACATATATTATAGTTGATTTAATATAAGTAATTTATAACAAAAGTAAATATTTCAAGTTTGTAATCTTCATTCTATGGTACCTTTTTCAAACAATATTTTTTATCAATATCGATAATCAAGCTTATCACGCACAAATAAAGGGTCTATAGTTGTAACCACAATGTTAGATCTTTTATTTGTGTGTGTTTTGTGTATTAATACCAAAACAGATGGCATTGGATGTAAGCAAATTTGTAGTAAGGAGAAAGAAATTTAAAGATGTGCCTAATACATTTGGAAAATCAGAAGGTCAAAAATAATTATCACTGGAATTACTGTATTTGATTTCTTTTTGTCTTTGAGAAACATGGCCAAGTTACTCTAAAAAAGTTATTACTTCATTAAGCTTTGTTTTTAAAGAGATCATTTATTTTGGCACAAAGACTCATTCGGAAGATTGTAAATTTTCAGTCTTAAATTAGAATCAAGGTAAACGTTTTTTACCAGCATTTATTTCAAAACAAGAGTAAAGTTAATTAAATATATCATTAAATACAGACGTGCTTATTTGCAATACTTACAAATAAAGCATGCTATTTGCAAGTCAATTATCAATGACATGAAAATTCATTATAAGATAGATTAAAATGACTTTCATTCTATGTATATACAAAGACAGTCATTAGAGTTGAAGCTTATTTTTAAAAATCAGATCCACTTTAAAACAATAAAAAACCTTTAAATAAATATTTTAATGGTGCTTCAAAACTATGGCCAAAATGTTAAAATCCTATAATATTATTTTCCTAATTTAATTTATCTCAAATATTTTAACAAAATATTCTCAACAGATGATCTATGGATGAATAATTACATTATTTAAGGATTCATAAAAAATATTATTATATATTCATAATATAAACTTCAGAGAACATAAAAACATTATAGTACCGTTACAATAAATTAAATATTGTTCTTATCTTAAAGACGATAATATGCCAAGGACTATACTCATATCGATAATTGTGTACGAGACGGTGTATTTTAAAGCCGATATCGCTAAACTATTTTCTAAGGCCTTCTGCTTCTAAGTCCGCTATATTTAGCTTCACTGATGGTATCATCAGATAAATTTGCTGTCAATCACATTTGGCGCTACTTGAAATGTTTAGCGATACTAAGATAAATATAATTTGGGGAAAAAATTCAAAGATAAATGTTATATATTATAATTACTATATTAAATAATTTGTTTTTATAATATATATCAGAATGCAAGTTCATGAAAATGATACATTCTAATCATCTTTGTTTTCAAGTTGTCTTGTATTAACTATGCTTGAAAAGTGTGCTACAACATCCAACTTTTATTGAACAAATAATATAGTTCAAAGTATATATGTATCAAACTTTCCCGCGAGAATTTCTTCTTGAAGCTCGTAATGCGTGGTCAAGTTAGCACTCTCACAAAGAAGCGACAAATTTTACCAATAGCTGAAGGCAGTTCTCTATCAAAGATTCAAGAATTTGAGATTAATCTATTGCAAGAACTTCATTTTTAATGTACATTTGCTTGGTCTCTCAGCAGAGGAGTTGAAAGAACATAGGAAGTTTGGATAGCCAAACAAACAAACAGATCAACCGTCACGATGCACGTAATCTTAACGAATTTACATTAGGTTGGACTTGGAGAATGTATCTCTTTTTCTATTGCCTAATGAAGTGTTGATCGAAACAAATTTCCAAATCGCAGCAACAAATCTTGTGATGGTAGTAACCTCAAACATTGAGGCTTGGAAATAATAGAAGCTATTTCAGGACCCTGACTCTCTGTTTCACTAATTAAGTGAAATTTACTTTCGAACAACTCGCGCGAGTGCAATGAACGAAGTTCCGTAAAAATTAGCGTTTTGGCCTTATATTTCACATACAATTAGTGTTTCATCAAATTATAAATTCAATTTTTTTTATCAGTTAGAATGTTGTAGCAAAATTACTAACTCAGAAATTGCCGATACTGATATTTGCTTAATGGAAATTCCAAGTAATTTTCATTAAGCAAAATTTTACACAAACAAATCTAACATACGCAGTTAACGTGTTAAGAAAACAAAGCTTTTAAATTCGAACACGCACTGTTTCAGTATAAATCAATACAAGAAGACCATCATAAGGCGAACAATTATGTGGGAACTAACATTATTGATTATTATAAATATTTTTAATAGCAAATTAAAGTAAAGACTCCAAAAATAATATATTTTAATAATCCAAAAAGAATTTAAAATCTAAAATAGGAACTTAAATTTAAAATCCTCAGAACTGAAATAAGAAGAAAGTAGAAAATTAGCTTTAATCCCAAAATATGAGATTTTACTGAAGAATCTTTAGTTCTCTAACAATAAAGAAAATGGGCAATACAAATCAAAGCAAAAGGCATATATTTCGTTACATCTGATTCATTGTGCTGACACAAAAATGTATTTACATGTGCAAAATCTAAAATGTACCACCTGTTATAAATGGTAATCGTTAAAATATGCTATTGGTAATGTAAAACATATATAGTGGTAGCTTGTGTCATAAATAAAGCATATAAAAATGTTTTAGCGTAATCAATGATATTTCATTTTAAAAAAGTTAATTTTATTAAAAATATAAAATTTAGAAACAATTTTATTTTTCTGAATAACGAAATTTTCATAAAACTGTATAAAAAGTTTCATTCTATTTTAACATTTTGTAAGGCCACTTTTCTACCAGTAGAATAACTCTCTATATTTAACGATATCACATTATTTTAGCCCAATGTAGTGGACTACCTAACGGCTCAAGGCAATAGTAAGATATAGTAATATTTGCGGCGTAAATTTCTTTTTAAGAAACAGTGGAACCTATTCATGTCCGCAAAGAAGGAAACCTAGATTTAAATTATCAAAACTATTCATATCTTAAAGCTATAACTAACAATAAATAATTTTAAATATTTTATACAGTAGCTATTATTCTACTTCAATAGACAGAAATCCCTAAAATTATATGGAATAAAATAACGTCTTTTATAAACGTTCGCAATTTATGAACTTCTTCCATAAACTTTGGATTGGCCATCATTGTCAATCTAAAGTCATGGATCAAACAATCTCTTTGGAAATTGAAAAATTGATGTTCGGAACAACTTGAATACATATAAATTCTTAATTTCAATTAAGAATTTATTGTATTATTTATTAATTTTCACTAACTTTTTACTGTACAGAAACCAATATTAGAGAAGACATATCTTTTAATAGTCCTAGAAACATTGAATTTCCAAACTTCAATTATGGCAACCCTCTTTCATAATTATATAAGATATGCTAACTAACAGTAATAATTCTACTCCAATTCCTGTGAGATAACACTAGCTTTTTTAACAAGACAATCACAAACGATTTCTTACATTAGTTGAAACGTAGCTGGTACTAACTATAAAAATGTTAAATGTCAGAGGATCATGTGGTCAAAACAAATTTCGACTATTTAACAAAATGTATTTGAAATCGGGTTCAAGCAGCAATTGTAAGATATTTTAATATTCACTGCGTAAAATTGCCTTATAACAGTGAAACGTATAAAAAAAACTTAGCTAGTTCAGATTGCTATAAATATTAATGAAGCAATGTTTTCTTGCGCAACCACAACATATTTTTCCAAAAACACGTATTACTATCGCACAAAAAAATATCACATATTTTAAAAGTCTGCAAGTTACTTAAACTACCTCTTTCAATAATCCATTCTGCTGCTTTAGCATTACATTATGAGGCCGAAAGTCAATGGACATGATACACTACTCGAAAAGCGTCAGACATGTAATAATAAAATATTAAACCGCCTTTTCTTATAATGTTTATTACTTGATGTCAGCTATTCATTACGTGGTAAAATAGTTCAATATTTCGCAAAATTCTATTGAACATTAATGTAATTTGATTTCCATGTGAATCCAAGCTGCATTATATACAAATCAGTTCACGAATGGAAAATAAACAACAGTTTAAAAAATTTAAGGAGAAATAACGGATAGGATTAATGAACAGAAAGAACGTAGATCTCCTTTATACAATATTTAACAGAAATTCAAGCAGATTGTTGTCAAGAAACATGTTAATAAGTCAATCATTTCCTTTAAAATGGATTCAGTTTTTATTTGCAAATATTTTTTACACATAGCTTCACAGAAATAACATTAAAAATACATTTTCCATTCTCCAAATTAAAGTCTATTTAAAAAGAAATAAGTTAAGCAATGAGTTAGCCAATTATAAAGCAATGAAAGGATGGAAAAATTACAATCAGGTTGAAATCAAACCATAACTTTCAATTATATACGATGTACAACTGACCATTTTATTAAACGATTGCAGTTCAAGCTATTTTCGTAACTTATGCAAAATAGGCATGCGATCAATAATTTAATGCTATGCACACTTTTTTAGAAGCGCTCCCGTAATTCAACATAGTTTTAATTCTATGAATTGAAATTACTTAAATTGCTTTATTTCAACAGATAAATATCTGGAAGTTTTAAAAAAATAAGTGTCACACACAAATAAATATCCAATTAACCTCTAAACAGTAACAATTGCGAGACCATTGATTGTGAAACTTATTAAAAAGCATTTTATTATAAAACAAATGTTACTTGAAGTAACACAGATTCTTTTGTTACTAAAACTGGTTTTTAATCATTTATTATTCTTTCAAACAATTTTGAATGCTATCTCTTTCCGATTATCAACGTAAGACAGTTTAATAATAAATAATTGCTATAAATATATATCGAAATATATATATATATCAAAGTTTGATAAAAAAAAATTCAAGATTTTACATGATTAAGATACATAATATAAATCATGATTAATAAGTATTATATATGTACTCAGATTTTCACCCCTTCAACGGGTCGATAAAACAAAGTATTTATTTGGGAACTAAACATTGAAGATACCGAATTAATCTGAACACACCCATCACCGACAACATGGTTCGCACTCTAAG
Source organism: Latrodectus geometricus (assembly GCA_026290005.1). Lineage (NCBI taxonomy): Eukaryota > Metazoa > Arthropoda > Arachnida > Araneae > Theridiidae > Latrodectus > Latrodectus geometricus. Next base: position 166,524 of record JAPDSC010065408.1, on the reverse strand, counting down.
ACATTGGGTCAAGAAAGCACTGTAAGCTTTCGCCTCATTGGGATGTCGTGCCATTAAGTTATATATATATATGACATTACTTATAGCCTTTATTATCATGTAGACATTTTATAGGTATTTTTTTTATTTATACCAGTATTTTGAATTATTTACAGAGATAAATATTATCTTTCATTATATACACATTATGAAATTTTAAACAAGAAATCAATTTATAAATACCACGAATAATGAAATATATATATTAGTATTTCGACAGAAAAAAACTAAGTGCATTTTTTTTCATTCTCTTTTTATTAGAAAGACAAATTTTCTTTTTGCTAAAATAGAATTTTGTTTTTATTAAAAAAGTACTCCAATCACTCTGAATAAGAATCATATTTATTTGACTGTAAATAAGATTGCATTATCTTTTATGTAAAAACATTTAAAAACTAAATCAAATAGTGCTGACATGCCAGCAATTACAAACTTACAAGTCACTATCTCGTATTTTTCCCCGTCTGACATAAATTCGTTCTTTAAAAAACAAGGTAAAGAGTAGAATTCTGAAGAAGTTCTGCATGAATATCATCAGCATTTGATGACGGGCGTTGCCACTGATTACTGGTGATGTACTTTCTTTTATTTCAAGGTTCAGCAGGCGTTGGAAAGAATAAAAGGTTAAGATCTCTCAAAATTCTGATTGACGAGAATCACCGGTGACGTCTGCATGTAGACAATAATTTGAAGCCGAGAGAGGAGGCCATTATTTTCTTGACTTAACCTACCGCTGCTAAGGCAACGTTGGTCACGCGTAAAAACCATAAACGAGGCTGTTTCGGGAACTATTGCAACACTGATTGATGATAGGCTGGAATTAGTGATGAAACAGGATAGTCACATACGTAGGTGACATTTGCAATAAAGTTTCAATGTTCTAATAATTAACTTCGAATAGTTACTTTAAATTTTGAAACAGCTACGATGTAAAGGATATTTTTTTAAAAAGTAAAATATAATTTTAAAGAAAGAAAAAGATAATTTATTTTTATTACATTTTAATTTTCATGTAATCATAACATTTTTAAAGATTGATAAATTATTGACATTTTCGTTGTGCGATTTTTATTTAAATGATTATTTCATTACTTTTAGAATTTTAATATTTTGAAATATACATTTCTATTCGTTCATTTAATAGAATTGATGAAAATATTAAAAATCGGTTTATAAAATAAAATTCTTAAGAATATAATTTGAATAAAGGTTCTTTTTAAAATAACAGTGGAAAATAATCCCATCATTTTTATAAATTGTCAATGTTAAAAAATACTTAAAAAGCTAGTTTACTAATTAATAGTGGAATGGCGTGTCTCAGTCAAAACATTTTAATGTTTCACAAATTGAAAAAATTTCCAGACTAATAAATCCTCATTAAATATATTTCAGAACAGTAAAAGTTTTGTTTATTCATGAGAGAAGGGGAGTTAGTACTATATACAAATCACACGTAACGTAAAAATAATTTGACATGTTAATCATATAGTTGCTTCTTTTTTAAATAAGTAGTAACTAAGTTTCGTTTCGGAATTTTTCCAATGCAAACAACACGGTGCAGACGAATGAATGACTTCAAGCTATACTGAACTTTAAATCTCATGAGATTAAAAATAACCGCAAAAAATCACAATTACTTAAAGCAATAAGCTACATTCAACAAATATTTCAACTTACGTAAAATTGAGTAGAATGAGTTAGAATTAAAAATATTTTTATTTGTCTCTATATTTTTACATACCAAAAATACATTTAAAAAAGTAGGTCTGAAACATATATAAACATTGATTACTAAGAAAAATATCTGTAACTCAGCCAATAAGAAAATATGTGAAATTTTGTAGTATGAAATAGCATTTACATGTGGATTAATAAGTTATAAAGTAAACAAATAAATCTAGATTCACTATATGATCTGTATAGATTATATTCATAATAGTTGTAAAAAAATTTCAATGGCCTTTTGGAAAAATAAAAATAAGCCCTAACAGAAACAGAACTATTGAAATGTTGTAGTCTGGTAAGTAGCAAATAAACTAAACATAGTAACTCATATAAATTTATCTGCTTGACAGCTGCAATTTACACTCCTCATTAAAGCAATGGTAAAGATTTATACTCAACGATCATGACTTACTAAAGACCGCTAAACTAAAGTTATCCTTAAAACAAAATAAAACATTTAACAATTGCACTATGACAGCAACTCAAACAAACGAACATGATTTTAACATGATATATATATATATATATATATATATATATATATATATATGTTTAATACAAAAAATTTAAATGCTTAATGCAAAAAATAACTAACGTGGTAAATTTCAGAAGTAACTAAAGCATTGCATATAAAAATATGTTCAAGTATGAAATACGCGATAGTACATTTGAAAACTCAAATACTATCAAATATTTATCTTTTGGTGTTCTAAAAAACTTTCAAAAAGTGTTTCTCTCGGATATTAAAGTATCACATGGGCAACTCAGCTTTCCAAAAAAGTCAACGAGAGCACGGCCCTTTTTAAATTCAATAAAAGTACTAACATTGGGACTGTGCAGAAGTTCATACAGTGGAGCAGGTGGTTTGTTTTTCAAGCGTCCATTCGATAAGGTTGAAAACAAACCCTGAAATGCAAAACTTTAGTTATTTACACAAAATATTACGCCACTAGGTAAAATCCTTGAAACAGAAATTCGAATAAATTCAATTCTGCAGCGTAATGTAAGAGATAAATAATTTGAATTTCACAAAGAAAGTGTTAAGTAATAGAATGAAGTGTGATCACGAAAATAATTCATCCCACAGTTGCAATAAGAGATCATGAAAATTCATTTGATTACAGCCAAAATTTAATGTGACGGTTAATATTAAAAACTGAAATGAGCCAAGAATTGTAACCTTTTAACCTCTCTTGTACATAGCAAGGAATGACAGTTGAGCGACAAATCAAAACATCTCCCACAAGCGATGATTGATATCACTATCCAATCAAGTAGGTTTAAAATTAGAAAATAATTGAAATAAAGTAAAAAATGTTAAAAAATGGGGGGAAAGAAAGAAAAAGAAAAAAGCAAAAAATTGTAACAGTCTGAATATACTTTTTTTATAAATTTTCATGAAATCTTATCCTACTTGCATATGCTAAAGTTATAAACTTTTTTGAAAAATGCATTGCTTGTTTTGGAAATTTTTAATAGAACAACAGATTCAACAAAAATTAGTTTTACCTTCTTCACTGTTATCCATTTTACCAGAAGAAACTGCTTTGTTAAAACAGTTTCTTCTGGTAAAATGGTAAAAGATCAGAATTTGACAGTTCATATTATTATACATTAATCTTCAATAATACATGAGTGGGAATCGTAGGTGGAAATTTCTTTATAAGAATACATATTTCAAGGAAAATTTAATGTGGCTTTTTGGGTAAGAATGAAACATTTTCTACAAATACAATCTATTAAATTAGGAAACTATATTTTTTATAAATAAGGATTTAATGCGTATACATTAAATAATGTTTGTTGTACTGATATTTTCAAAAAGTTTTATTTTAAAATGAGTTTCCAAGAAAATGATTCTTAAATAAAATCATGATTTAAGCTTCGTCAAAGAACGATTTTCGTCTTTTAAACAGCGAAATAATTCAGAGAATATTTTCAATTCACTGTAACCAATTCAGTAAATTATTTTGTATTCTACAACATTCAAGAATTACACTACTTTTTAAATGAATACTTTAGAAACACAATTGATGATCAAAAACCAATCTTTGAATTAAATATTTGGTTGAATTTGAATACGCAACAATTTTTCAAAACTTACAAATTGTCAAGTAACAATTAAAAATATTTTAATGGGGGCAGTAAAGAAGATTCAGAAGTTCGTATATTTTATCGTTTAAGATCAGTAAGTTTCGATCCCAATGTTCCAATTCTAAAAGGAAAAATAGCTAACAGAGATTTACATTACATTAAATGAGAGAAAGAAAGCGAATTGGAAAGATAAAGACTAAATCAAAAGAGTAAATAGATTATTTAAATAAACCATATCACAACACAAAGTGTATATTTATTCAAATTTAATTTATCAAAAAAGGATAGAAAACTGACTGCCAAATATTGCTTTAGATAGTTTTTCATGTTTCAAAAGTATAAAAAATATAGAAGATGGATTTATCATGGCAAATAATGTGTTCATTAATGAATAAAATGAAATAGAAGGCAACATTTATTTAGGAATCGGATAAAGAGGAAAAAATGTTTTTCACAAATAAATTTAATGAGACTTAAATTGGAAACTGCACAAAAACAATTTATTTAAAAGAAAACTACAATTCTAAAAATATTAGAAATTACCAGGAAAATATATGTAATTAAAATGAACTTAAATTTTTAAAATTATTTTCGGCATTCTCAGCAATTTTAAAATTATTAAATTGTTTCTTCGAAATGTTTTTCAACAAACGTCAATATTTATAAAACACAATGCTTAATATAAAAATAATGATAACACATAAATTAAGATATAAATTTCATAGAACAATTTTCTTCACAAAAAAACAATTATTGGTGTTATAAGAAAATAAAATTTCAATTTTAAAAAAGGGCTAAAAATGTAAATAAATGATTTTTTTTAAGTTTTATGTAAATAAATTTAACTAGAACTGAATGGAATATCTTGCACCGTCTTTCACAAAAATTATTGAAAACATACTTTAGTAAGAAATAATGTATTATCAGATTCTAATAATCAACTTTTCTTTAAATTGATATTCTAACTCTAATCTTTTTTAGAAGCTCATGATTATAAGGAAGTTAAATGTTATAAACATACTATATATATATATATATACAATAAATTACAGATAATACATACATACGTTATGCGCGCATTCTTTGCATTAAAAAAGAACATCATGGCTATATTCACGTGTGAACATAAACATAGCGCACAAAATACGGGAAATAATAACAAATAGGGTACTTCTTTTACATCTATTACATGTGCTTCAGACTACAAAATTGAAAGACCGTCTTTCTATGTATATCTTAGGCGAAGTTCAAAAAATAAAAATCCAGGTCTAGTCAAAAATGTTTCTGTCGACTTCTCAAAAAGAGAAAACAAAAAAGAATATTATAGTTGAAGGTTTATTTTATATGATAATGGCAGCATACATTGCAGAACAATAATTTCTGCCAAGTAAATTATATCAAAGAATGAGGTTTACTTCAAAACACGAAAAATTATAGACTAGATTAAACTTCTTTATACAATAATGATGCGTTTTTTTCTTCCTAATTTATAGTTTCTGCCATTAAATGAGCAAACTTGAAAACACTGAAGTGCAGTTGAGCATATGCAAATATTTTTTAACTAATATAATTAACTATTGAGAGTATGCTATAAATCAAGGCTATTTTTTAAAATAATGATTTGTTTTGACACACGAATAATTGAAATCAATCTTTGTAGAAATAGGAGTATATCGGCAAATGAACTTAAAATTTGAACAAAAAATACCACTACAATTAACAGCTTAATCTAAATGAAATTAAGCAAATAAAGTTTGTGATTTATTAAAAACTAACATGTCAATAACTCGAAGAAATAAATTATGCTGTTAAAAATTATACATTTGCTTTATGGGGAAAAAAAAAAAAAAAAAACCTTATATAAACATTTAAGATGTTGCTTCACACGAAAAAGTTTCACTAGAAAAATGTTTATACAAATAAGAATTATATTTCAAAAAATTATATTTAGTCAAAAAGAAATTAGAAATAGATAACTATCATAAAAAAAACCTAAAGATGTGCATAAATCCTCTTTTATGTGTATATATCAGTTGCTTAAAATATTAAATCTTATTCATAATTTCAAAGAGCAATCAAATGATGAAATCGATATTCGGCAGGGACTAAACTTTTTATACCATATCAACGGCAAAACTCAAGATCCAAAGAATACTCTTCATGCATAATTTTTCATCTTTGAATACAATCAAAAGAAAAATCGACTATTGCCATTTGAAAACTCCAAATTAAGTGTAAATAATCACTTTAGCAAGAAATAATACTGTAATATACCTTAGATGTTCAAATGAAAACTGATTTATGAGGCTGTGTTAATTATTCGTGAGTTGGTATTGATAGAAAACTTCTCGGCTATCAAATACCAAATACTACAAAATAGTTGTACAATTCATAAATCAAACACAATATGATAATACAATCAAAAAGTTGCTTTAATGTATAAGAAGGAAAAAGATTGTAGTATTCAAAATCTAATTTATAGGTATAAAGTTATATAATTTACAGTTAAAATGGCAATTCATACGTTGATTATATAAATGTATGTACGTTAAATGAGTTGTCATTGTTAAAGTTATTTCATGTATCATCACTATTTTACAATTCAAATTGTTTAATTCTGGTATTTTTAAAAGCATTTTTCGAACATAATCACAAGTTTTTCAAAATAAATCTGTGACGAATTTTTAAAAACTCAAAAAACTGCCAAAGGACTCGTATTTATTGTAAATCTTTTCAGAAAAATCTTCAAGTAGGTGGTGCAATTTTCTGAAATCTTGTAAAAATTACTTGCCAAAAAAGTGTTTGTATCATGATTTGCTTACATTTTCAGTAATGCATTCATGTTTAAAATATCTCATTCATAACTTTTATTTTATCACTAAATTTTTCTACATTTAAAGCATTGGAAACAAAATTACGTACTGTAACAAACTACAACAATCTAATTATTAATTCACATTTTTAACTGACACATAAAATGTTATCAATTAAAGTGGTGAAGTAAACTTGGAGAGAGATGGCAGCAGAACACTAGAATTAATTAAATAAGTTAAATGAAAAACATTTTGGCAATTTATTGAGAAAATTAAAAAAGTTTAAAGATCATTAAATATTTTTCCAGATGTATAATTTTCTTCATTCACTAAATTTGAATAAATTTTTAAAATAAAAAAAAATATTTTAAAATATTTTACATTTTATTTCAATCAACAGATCATTTCATTAATTTAAGACATCTTTTTACAAATCAAAGACATCATATTTCCTCACATTCAGTACCAACATTGCTTCCACGAAAAATTTCTAACAAAGGAACTTCATTTTCTTTCAAGAATCCTGAATAGTATCATAAAGTACAATTTTACAGAGGATGATGCAACAAAAAGGCCTGCAGAACAATTAATTAGTTTCTGGAACAACAATACCCCGGTATGCAAGGCACTTACCAAAGTCTTTGGCACTGCTGTTACAGGGAGCGTAAATCACAGTGGAGACTCCTGACGCACGGCACAGAGACAGAACAAGTACATATTCGTAGACAGCACGTATCTCTAGAGACACTACAGCAGATATAAACACGTGAAGAAACTCATTTGACGGCCACAACAAAGGAACATAAAGCAGTAGTTAAAATGAGTACAGCTACACGTTTTCATTGACTGCGAATTGAAGGCATCAAACTCACGCACTAAAATAGCACCTTCCTAAACATGACAAGAAAATCAATGCTGAATTCGTTAAGCAGAAAAAATTTTTTGACATCGAAGCAAAACACTCACATTTTACTACTTTAGATGATGTTTCGTTACTTCAAAATAAATTGATAACTTCTGCTAAGAATTTCAGACTATAATAATTTCTACATTTTTTAAATCATATATAGAAGAATTGGTTTGAAAAAAAAGGAAGGCATTTATAAACATCTGCATAAGATAAGAATGTACAACATATTTTTTGTTTCCAATTAAATAAAGAAGTAAAATTTCTATTCAAAATTATGATTAAAAATTTGTATTTTTATCTTTTGAAACTTTTCACTTTTGTAACTTCAACGAACGAAATTGAAGACATTTTATTTTACGCATTACTTTAAGTTGTAATAAAATGTTTTAAATAATACGAAAAAAGAACCGCTTTTTTAACAGTTTTAATTTTGTTTAAAGATATTTTGCACCTACTGCAAATGTATTTTACCCATAAATTAAGTACTATATACACTAACGAAAACATTTCAGAAAAATGTCTCTATACGAAAAAAAAATTTTTATTTGTATTCTATCATGCATAAAATTTAATTTACAATGATTACAGTTAAAATGACATATTTAATCTGACATTGCATCAAGCATATTATATTATCTAATATGAATAGCCTCAAAATATATAAAATAGAAATTAATTATCTAGGTCTACTTTTTCTCAAATTTTTTGAAAATCATGCGTTGTTCAATTCGGGTTTAATAAATGAAATTAATAAAGAAACCATAAATTAATATTGTGAAGTAAATAATTCTTGTACGACTTGCATTGATTTTATGAAAAATATTTGCTGATATATAAGCATACATTTAAGGGAATTTGAAACTGTGGAAATTTTAGTTACTGACATAAAAACTTAGATGAAAATTATACTAAAGGGAAATGTAGCATTGTATCAAGAAATAGGACATGATTTTTTTTTTAAACCTTTTGCAAACACAATATATAAAGACCAATATTCTATTTATTTTTTTTTTCTTCACGATATTGTTCATTTTGATTCAAGATCAATAATTTTTATTCCACTGGCGTTCAAAACCACAGAATCCGAAGTAGAGGGTCGAAGTAATTATTTTCCATGCTAGGGTTTGTTTTCTTTGAAACCATGCATCAAAATTACTTAAATGGAAATAACTTTATTTGTTGAATGTTTAAAAAACAATAAACAATAATAATAACAATAATTTAATTTTAATAATTTAAAAAACAATAATAATAAAATGTTCAATAGTTAACTATAATTGATTCGAAATGCCAGTTTAAAAGAAGCAGATTACAGAAATCGCGATCAGTAACCGTTATAATAAATAAATTTCTAGTTCATTTTGTTTAAATTCACAGCAATATTTCGAAGAAGTCAATGATGTAACGAATAATGTACCTAATAGTCACAGTCAGCAAATTTACGTAAACAATTACATGCAAAAGCTGGAGAATAGCAATGTTTCATAATTTTTACAAAACACAATTCAGCTCTCATTGATTCAAATATTTTTTTACATTATGAATGACTTTTATTTATCTTTTCTTCGTTTGCAATTAATTATAGTTATTTCACTAATTGCTAATACCATCAACCACATTATTAAAATAAGAATGATACGAGTACACATAATTATATAGCGCCAAATGAATCAACATCATTAATTAGACATAATTTTACTTTTTCATTCAATTAAACGTAAAGCCACGAAATTAATTCAATGAAGACACGAGAAAAACATCAAACTTCTACTTTCTGTTGCCCTGTAATGCTTTACATAAAGGTCATTCACCATAACTATTCTATTTAACATATTCCTAAATCACTAGCAAGAGGATTACATAACATTATTTTCCTGATAAGTACGAAAAAGAATTAAGGATATTCAACACGAAAATGTAATTTCAGAATTCGATTAAAATTCTTCATCCAAAATTTAGATTGAATTCATTCTTTCTAGCATATTCCCTTCGTTGATCGTTAAATTAAAAAAAACGCTTCGGGCTCTGAAAAAAAAATTAAATCTCTTTTTTTTTTCAGAGTAAAAATAAAAATATTTCACTATTTGAATTAAACAATATTCAATTCTTCTACGTTAAAATTCTATGAAACTTTTAAATAATGGATTTAATTCATACATACATATTAAATACTCCTGTAAAACGTTTAAGCAGAACTGCTGGGAGAGAAATATTTAAAAGCCTTTAACGGAAAAAAGTAAGATTATGTCGTTTTCGAAAGTAGATGAAAAGTGAAAGAATACCAGCCAATTTTATAAGGAAAGAGCAAAACAGCAATGCTTAAAAATGTTAAAAATAAGTAGCAAATATTTAAAAATTTGAGAAAATGGCAATCAAGAATATTTTACAAATAACACACAAAAATTAAATATAGATTTATTAATAAAAAAATGGTTCCTTTATATTCAATTCTATTTCATTATTAAAATAAAGTGTGTTAAAATGTAACCAACAGACCTAGTTAATAAACTTAGATTTAGCTTTACTAGCTAAAGGTCGGCAACATTATAACTGTATAGTTCCAAACCAATCTAACATAACTCAATATGCTACATTAAATTTTGCTTTAAAAGTTTTTAAGAATTAAAAATATTTTTCTGCAAAAACCACAATAAAGGTGATTTAATAAAAAAAAATGAAATGACAGGGCGAATAAAAATCAGGGGACCCGATAACTGTGTAGAATGGTATGTGGAAGGTCATTGAGGATTCCATTCACTTATCGAACATAAATTGAAATCATGGAATGTTTTTTTCTTTTCTTGTATCACTAATCATTTCATCTATGATATACTTAGTTAAACTAACTCTGTATTTTCTAAGCCCCACGAGGAATATCACAAAAAATAGTCTAATTTCAAAATGTTGTTAGTCTGCAAGACCCTTATAAAATATGGTCAAAATACGAAGGAAACTCATTATTTCAGAAACAAACATATTGAAAAATTACTAAGCCTTGTAATATACAAAACACTAACCTTTTGCTCACGCGGCGTTGAAAGATTTGATAGCTCACACACAAGAATTACGATTTTTCATTTTTTATACTTTATAAATTCAAATTTTTGTCTGACTAAACTAAATTTCAGCTACCTAAAATTGCAATTATATATATATATATATATATATATATATATATATCAAACAAATTAAATAATAAAAGGTTTCAAATCAAGCATTTAATACAAATAAACTTTAGATGGTGAATTGGAAAGGGCCATATTTTTATTCTAGCTCATAATTAATATTTCTCGAATAGGCTAAACTAAATGATTTCTAACTATTCTTTTTTTAAAGAATAAAAGCTGTCACGAATCCAAGAATTTCACAATTCTTTCATACCTCAAACCATTTATACAGAAACATCCAATTATTTATTTAAGATTAATAACGTTTAATAAAATTGTTAAAAGTTATGTCTTAAATAAGCAAGCTGCTAATTTATTAATCTTAAAATGACTGAAAAGACTTTTAAAAATAAGTAATTTTTTCATGAGTGAGGCCATTTTCACTGGGACCAGCGTTTTAAGATGAATTTCAAACAATTATATACAAGCATTTAAGAAGGACGGCGAAGACGATAAAATATGTTATTAATTTTAAAAATTAAAATAATTTACTAACTCAAGCAAATTTATTGACTCAAATATATTTAAAAATAAAATTTGATAAAATAATCTGTTACACAAGTGAATTATTTTCTTGTGTAACACTTGAAACTAGATTTAATATAGTAAAACAAAGAAAAAAATATTCAGTCATGAAAATTACAAAAAAATTGAAAAATGATTTTTTTTAATTTTTAATGAGATTTGTCATTTAGATTTAATTATTTAGTTCAATCCTACATGCAAGTAACAAGTAAAAATAGTTATTAACATTTGAGTCTATTAAATTTTCATTAATATTCATAATTTCTCGACAAATTTTATCCAAAAAGAGGTAAATTTCACCTCATCACAATAAATTATCTCCTAATTTATTGACTTAATCTTAAAACTATCTCTCCAAACGTTTTCTTTATACTCATTTCAGATGAACTGGAAAATTAAGATTGGTAACACAATATTTTTGTGAAAATCATGTTTTTGTTTCACTTTATACGTTACAGCATCTGATCTTTAATTGTAGTTGTAAATCTCGTGAAGATAAAATAATCTCAGAAATGAAGTCATCTTGAAGAACTATCAACTCTTAGAACGAGTCACATCTGAAAACAGTATGAACTAAGAGTTGTAATTCTTTAAGCAAAGCACATTCACTATTTTCAATCAACATTGAAACCAAATGGATTCAAATTCAGAAACTTTGAAAGCTCAGAGAGCAATTAGTCTAAGCTAATTCAGCAACTGATTTGTTTTATGCGTTTCATTCCTCTAATAATAGAATATTAATGCCCATTGAGAAGTAGTTATTTTTCAAGTCTGATAATTTTTCTTATTTTTGAAAAAATTCTGATTGTGGGTTATTTTTTTTTTAAATACCTATATTTTTATTAATAAGAATTGGAATTTAAGCTTATTATTTTCCTTATAAACTCGACAATACAAAAATCAGTAATGTAAAATTAGGTTGTCTAATATTATAAAATCTAACACACATCTCCTTATATTTTTTAAAAGCAATTTTTCAAAACTTATTTTACAATGATTGGCAACAATAAAGTATGATCCATATAATCCTAAACATTAAATATGTCAGCATCACAAACGTGAAAATATTTTCAAAAACAATTTTTTTTATTCATAAAAATTACTGCACAAGCACTGAAGCGGGTTTTAGCTATCAGACAATAACAACTCTGACCTCAAACTGAATTACCTATTTAAATTTTTTATTTATTTCATTCGGAAATAAGAGGAAAATTTGATTCGATGATCTAAAAACACTTCCTGCTTTATGCAAAGGCTACTAGAAATCTGTAAATTTAATAATCCGATTCAAACCGGACACATCTTTTTGCTTCATCCCAATGTAGTTTTATTTATTCCTTTTTCGGGAACATTTTATTCTTGTCGCTGTGTTTACCATTTGCATGCAAACAGCGTATACGGAAGACCAGAAGAAAAGTAAATTTGCCGCAGCACCATTTTAAAAAAAGAGGAATGCCAGCAAGAAAGTTTTAATGTGTTAATGATGCGTGTCTTCAAAAAGAGAAATTAAAGAGTAACGCGTTATAAGGACACACTTAGGAGAAGAGAGAAAACAAGGGAAGGGAGAACCTCTCAAATACAAAATACCTTAAATACAAGAATTTTATAAGGCATTACAAATTCTACATTAACAATTCTTTGATGTTACTCATTTATTAGTTTATTAATTTATTAACAATACCTTAAATATTGTCTCATTAATTGTTTATAATGAGAAATTAGTTTTTTGTACAATATGCTAATAAGAATTTCTAATAAAATTTAATAAATATTTTCGACTGTATTTTTCAGTTCAAATTAAATTTAAAAGAGAACATATATTTTTAAATTAAGGCTACTTTTTAATAATTTATATTATATATATATATATATATATATATATATATATATATATATATATATATAT
>JAPDSC010065408.1:122535-147202 GCA_026290005.1 Latrodectus geometricus | reverse complement strand
ATAATACATATGGAGTGCTCTTTAAATGATTGCACGCCTACAATATAAGAATGCTACTTGAAACCCAGTGATAGGTATAAATTCGCATAAAAAAAACAAATTTAGACGAGTAAAAGTTTATATTTTTCTAATATTTCAATACATAAGATTTAAATATATTTAAATCAAATTCCTTTTTAGTAAACGAGAAATCTTTAATTATCAATTAATTAATTTCTTTGCTGAGATCTACGGGTCTCATAGGTAAATAATTGGTGATAAAAAACAATAATTTTTTTACATTTATTTCATAACATGTTGCATAAATCATAACCTTTTTAAAAACATATTTGGAAAGGTCTTTAATTAACAATTCCCTTTACATTAACACTTCTATTTCATATACTTTATTGCATTCCCATGTAATGTAAGCTTCATCTAAAAAATTTACGTAGTACAAATAATTAAAAATTTACACGGAATACTATAAAATTGTAAGAGGAAAAACTGAAATAATTACAATTAAAACAACGCTTTAACTCTCGGATAAAGCAATGCTTTGACACTTGTTGATTGTCAAATACATTCGAAGCCAAATGAACTTCCTTCCTTTGCAGCCAGAGAAACGATCTCTGGTGTCCAAGAAACCAGAATCCGGCAGTTTCGCACGACCGAGGGTTTTTGCAGTCTAGACAAGGAACAAAAGCTTCTTTCTACCATCAGACAAGACAAAAATGTCCGAAAAAACACGCTTCCGCCATCCGATCGTGCCGCAAGATTCTTGCAGGAAGAATGAAGGACTTCTGCGTAATGAATTCTAGAATTTTTATACTTAGAAAAGAAAAGAATATCTCTTAAGGCAGCGATGACAGATAGTATCATAAATAATTAAGAAATTAATGTCGCAAGCATTCGATGATTTTCTATGGAACATGACGTCAATTCATTCTTTAATATTTTACATGAAAACCAAATACAGCTGTCGCGTCTTATCCACCTCAATAATATAACAATTCAAATTCGTGCACGCTTTGTTAGCAGAAGCTAAGGATATTTTCACTCATGAATTACAAAGTACAAGGTACTAATATGTTCAAAGTTGGAATTTATAATAAGTACAATAGCGGTTAATATCTATAATATATATATAAAAAAATGCAAAAGTAATTTTAGTGTCATTAACTGAATATTTATAAAAGAAATTTGTGACAAAATATATAAAAAATATTTGCATAAAAGTAAAGAAATTATATGCCAGATATCAAATCTCGATAATAAATATTAAATATTTAAAACTAGAGAGAATTTTTTTTTCATACTTTAGGTTAATTTTAGGAAAATTTATTTCATATTTTCAGGTTACAAATTTACAAAGAAAAAAAAACATTTTTTTTTTTTTCGTAAAAAGAGAAACATGTGGTTTTCTAAATTTTGCTCTAGTTTATCATAAAATACATATCTTCCCTTTTAATCAATAAAATTATGTTATTTTAAGCAAATATAATCATTCATATTATAAAAAGTGAATGTTTATTACATATATAATGTTCATAAATATTTCTTCATAGAAACATTTTAGCACCTGGAGTATTTAGAGTTTAACATCGAGTTCTGACGATAATTTTCATCTCTCAAGCTAATCTATAAAAAAGGGAATCAGAAGCGGCTACAGAAGTATGAAGCTGAAATTACACTTGCAATTCAAAAAGAGAAATCAAATGCAAATAACTTATTTAGTTGCTCTTCGGTCGATGTTTGCACAGGGCTTATTGGACTCCGACGTACAGTTTAAAGGGGTTCAGAAACCATACAAACATCCGAAGTATTGAATGAAATAACTAAACAAACATCCCATCACCTCAACCCACTTAGATGGGTACACGATTACTATTTGGAATCGGGACCGTGAGTGTAATTTTTTTTTTAAAAAAATGGTGTATGTATATATTTAAATATAAAAAATATTAATACAAAAACCTTTTACGAATCTATTGAAGTGTAGAGGAAATTTCCTAGCATGAATATTAGGTTTGTAACTCATTCAACACTTGCTTTTTCCATACGAGGAAACAGAGAAACAAACTGTTGAACTTAACAGCAAAACGTTAAGCATTCATAAAATTTTTATTTGAAGAAGAACAAATGCAAAACTTGTACATATATATATATATATATATATATATACATTCTTTAAAATTAATTTAGCTTTAGCAGATAACTAAGAATATATAATAATTAGTAAAAATTACAACATTAATTAGCTCAAAATGCTTTGAGAGACAAGCATTGTCTGATAGGAGCAAATACTTGAATAACATAAGAAGCTATGACGTCAAAGCAACTTCCACACTCACATAAATACAAGGAATTCAATTTATCCCTTGCTTTGAAAAATCTGAATTTCATTACCGTTCCTAATTAAACGTAAATTTTAAAAATAGCTAATGAGCTTTCACTTTTTAGAAAACAAAACAAGTGAAAAAAGAGAGTTAATACTTTTCAAGTGAAAGGTTTTTGACCCCTGTCAATTCATTTTGCGTAATCAAATATGAACAATGGAGAGCTCGTTCATTCGAATAAACATAAAGTACTTAATTAAAGAAGTTATAATAGATGAAAGAAAAAAAATTTACAGCGATTGAAATTTTATTTTAGGAAAAACTATATATATATACACTAAGAAATCGATACTGAAGTAGCTAAGAATTTCCACACATATTTTTATCAAAAACTCGTAAAATTTAGGAATTTTAGATGTAGGATATTTATTTAAATTTCTAAATGAAACTTTATTTTAATAGAACATTTAAGAAAAATAAACAAACAAAAAGCTGACCTTTTATAGTATAAAAATAAATGCATACCACAAAGAAATAAAAAGTAAAATTTTTAATACATTATATATACTCAGTTAATAAAAGGGCAGAGTCTCGCAATGTAAAATTCTTAAAAAATTTTCCAAAAAAGAAAACAGTTTAAGATAAATAATAAAATTAAAGTCGTATACACATAGTAAAACTTTATATCGTAATAATTAAATTTTATTCATAAATTGTTACATTTTCTTAGCTATTTCATTCTTAGATGTTTTATCCTATTACTATATGAAAGTGTCAGCAACAAAGATTATAAAATTAATGAAGCAAAGGGTTACCTGGAACTATTTCAACAGTTAACAAATTAGATTTCAAATTTCATTATCCCAGTAACCCTATTAACCCAAACACTTAATACGTCATAAAAGTAGGCGGTGACTATAAGAAAAGAATACCAAAACATACGGCAAATTAAAAGCATGAGCATCAACGAAGTAAAATTAATTGTACTCTTTATGAATGAATAATATTTTTAATACAGAGAAGAGTGATGAATGTATAAATATTTTTATATGCTTTAGCACTTTAAAATAATTTTTTTGTCAATTTATATTTTGATTTTTTAGAGTGGTTGATTTTTGTCATATAAAAACACGCAAACTACATTAAAGCCTAATTACTTTTAAAGTCGATATTTTCATTCATTATTATTCGTATTTTAGATATTGTTTTTGTTTCAAATAACTGAATTAAAGAATGACTTTACTCACCGATATTTGCCGGCTTTTATCCATTCCTTCTGGTTTCACGGAGTGACCACTACATATTTGATGACTTACGGAGTCATTTTCCATAGGGTCCCGCACATTATTGTTAGCGGCACCATTCATTTTAAAGAGCCGTTATTCTGATTCAAACTGGTTAAAAAAAAATAACCACGTGCAACGACTCGACTTCTTCAAGCTCAAGGTAGAGTGTTTTCCAAATTGCCCACACTCTGAAAAGCAGAACCGTGACGAGTCAACCCATTGTGATGTCATAATGACGTCACAACACTTTTAGGCGGAGTTTCCCAACCAAGGCCGACTTCCCCGTGTTTTGAGAAGTTATTCTACGTTGCGGGACGGTAGAGTTATGGAGGGAGAAAAGGGTACCAAAACTTGGCTCTCTAACACTTTGTTGGCTACTTTTATTGAAATATATTAAAATGTTATAAGTAGATTTAAAATTATAATCAAATGAATTATCTGAAGATTTGTATAAAACAGATGCTTCATAAAAGTAAGCTTTTCAATGTGTATTTAACTCACGTTTCATAAAAAAGAATACGTAAGATGACGATAATATAAAATAAAATTTAGACTTTGACGTACGATTTTATTGATGTTAACAAAATATAATAAATATAGAAAAGCAAAGAAAAAATAAAAGATAATATAAAATCAACGCTGGTGAACTATGAAAACATTAATTCCACTACAGAATCTGTATTGATTCATAATAAAATATCAATGGAATTGCTGTTTATTACATAATTTATTTTTTTATAAAATTTTATTTTTATAAGAATATTACAGTACAAAATCTTTCTCGAAATAATCTAAATATATTTCATCTATGTGTGAAATAATTATGTTGAAAATGCAGGAAAAAGTACTTAAAGGAAACAGACTTACTATTTCAGTTTATAAAAGATATTAAATTTTATAAAAGATATTAAAATTGTTATGTGAAGATAGTTTTAAATGAAGATTTTTAAGATGTTAAATTTAATATTAGGATATCCAGAAAAAATATTAATTTTACACCAATACAATACGATTTCTCATACTAGTCTGGATAATTATAACTTAAAATAAACACTTTAAAAATGTCCAATATTAAAATATTACATGTATTATTCGTTTATTAATTTAGCTTATTTCTTCTTGCAGAAATGTTTAAAATGCAATATGTATATATATAATAAGTAAATAATAATTATTTTCTCTAATCACATTCAATATAATAAATGATGATACTTCAGCGACTAATTTATAGTAAAATATCCATAGACACAACAAATTGTAAATTTTAGGCATTAAAATTACATGAAGTCCTTAAGTCAAAATAGCAAGAATAAAATGAAACCTCAAACACAACAGAAAATTCTTAATTAAAATACAACTGAAGATAAATACTACACTGGTGTGCAAAACTTAAGCAACAGGCAGTTTTTCTGCCATAACTCCGCGAGAAATCATCTGAGAGTCATGAAATTCAGACATGAGACATATCATTTTGTACTTAAGGGATGACGAAAGCATAATTGCACAAAAATTAATGCAATGCATACAGTAGGGAATCAAACAAAAATAGACTTTATTGAACTCATAGTATCCCTGCACAAGATCATCTGTCCAAGAGGAACAATAACAAACAGATGTCTCTTAGTATGCAATATGCCCTCCCCTTACTGCAATGGTTGCTTCGTATCATGTCCCCGTACTTAGCACCAGATTGTCCAGCAGTTCTTGCGGTAAGAGTGCCCAATCCTGCAGGCGAAAAAAAAAAACCCTAAACCAGTCAACAAGTGCCATTACTCGCCAACTGTGTACAACAACAGGGTGACAAGTGTATCGGTTTACTGTGGCCAGACGCCATTTCGAACGCTGCATTCCGTTGACAGCTCGCCATCAGCGGCACCGTTTAGAATGGTGCAAAGAGCACAAAAACTGGACATCTGATCAATGGAGTCCCATCCTCTTCACAGTTGAGAGTCGTTTCAGTGCCACAAGCGATTCTCAACGCCAGTTGATTTGGAGAGTGGTTGGGACACTGTTTCATTCCAGTAACATAACGGAAAGAGACCATTATGGTGGTCCTGGAGTTCTCGTCTGGGGAGGCATTATGCTGAACGGGCAGACTGAGCTCCACGTTTTCGACAGAGGTTCGTTAACCGGAGATCACTATTGTCAGGAGATAATCCTTCCCCATGTGCGTCTGTTCCGAGCAGCAATTGGAGCAGATTTCATTTTTATAGATGACAATGCACGGCTACATCGGACTCATGCTGTTCAGCAGCTACTGGAAAGTGAAGACATCACCCGAATATATTGGGCAGCGTACTCCTTTGATTTAAAGCCCATAGAACATGTGTGGGATGCCTTGGGAAGACGCATTGCGGCACTATTGCATCCCTCGGGGAACACGCAGCAACTGAAACAGATGCTGATTGAGGAATGGGCACTCTTACAGCAAGAACTGCTGGACAATCTGGTGCTGAGTACGGGGAGACGATGCGAAGCAACCATTGCAGTACGGGGAGGGCATATCCCATATTAAGGAACATTTATTTGTTATTGTTCCTCTAGGACAGATGATTTTGTGCAGGGATACAGTTAGTTCAATAAAGCTTATTTTTGTTTTATTCCATACTGTATGAATTGTATTCATTTTTGTGCAATTATGCTTTCGTCATCCTTTAAGTACAAAATGATGTGTCTCATGTCTGAATTTCATGTCCCTCAGATGATTTCTCGCGGAGTTACCGCAGAAAAACCACCTGTTGTTTAAGTTTTACACACCAGTGTACATAAATCTGGGTAAAAAAATGCATTTTCATACACATATAAAACATAAGCATGATGCTTAATGAATATAACTGAAGGAATATAGTACATACTCTTTAAATAAATCTTGTGTTTCAACTAACAAAAAACTACCACATGCATTAACACAGTATATTACACTGAAGACAAAATGAGAAAAGAAGATAAAAAGAAAATAGTGACAGAAACATTATAAACTCAAATACTACTGTAAACTGAACAATGCTACAACCAAATAATTATGATAGAGAAAGGATAGACGTTTTTTACGTGATAATTATGAGTCACTTAGATTGTGGAAATACGTAGATAAAAAAATAAAAAAACTCAGAATAGCAGAATACCATCTCAAGGTACAAAATAATGAAAACCTCATTAGATTTTACACTAAGGGACATCTTTTAATTACGAGACCATGTGGCAATAACTGGTAAAAAAGTACCACGCCGCTCAGCATGAGATCTATCTCAACGACTATCTTCAACCCCAGTTTTGAGATAAATTGTATTCTGACGACTGGCAAAATGTAACCTATATGCTTAGGAGTGGTTATTTTTGTACCAGCGTGCTTAAATGTATCTAACCCTGAGTTGAATTCTACCAGTTAGATGGAAATAGCCGGGTGGGAATCTTCGTAATTTAGAAATAAGGATCAAGTAGAAGACTCAGGAATACTTGACCTGCCATACTGACTTGGAAATACGGAGTTGGAATACTTGACCTCTGGAATACTTGATACCACAAAGGTATCATTTCACTTGGAAGGCAACGCAACCACGACATATTTAACGTGTCCCAGCAGCCTTTAGTGAACAAAACGAATCTTCATTTAAGCAAGTATTCGAACCCATTACCTTCCAATAATGAGAACGACGTCCTAACCAACCAAGCCACAGCAGCCTCCGGTTCATAGTGGTATAATATGACAATCACACTAACTGCAGCTTGCCATTAATCTAGTGTATGGCATGTCTTCCAGTTATAAGCAGTGGGCGAGAGTGATGATTTCCAAGAAGATCATGTTTAGTTTGCAATCTGATTCACATCGAACCTTTATCTGGAGAACATCAGAATCTCGTTATCAGCAAGACAGAATCATTGTATAATACTGTTGCGATGATGTAACCCTACTCGTTTGGAGTGGAATTTTATTGGTGTTCTACGTTCTAGAACAAGTATGCATCTTCAAATGTGAACCATGGCTGGACAAATTTATAGATATGTTTTTGAAATAATATTAAACACCGGCAAAATCACTCGCAAATACAAATTTTGTGCTCAGGAATAAAATTATAAGTTCTCAAAAAGCAAACATCATAAATAAGTGTTTTCAGTCTGAGGATATAACTAGTTTAAGAATGGACAACGTTTTCACCTAATAATAATCTGATAGATATGGATGAAAATACTCGACCGACAGCCGATTGCAGCCAACAACTAAGTAGTTGCTCAAGATCAACTCCGTAATTTTTATTCAGCCTGGTTAGATGTTGTGGATTGAGTAACAAACCATAGAAAACGCACTTCGTCAACAGTCATACCAACATATGTTCTGTTGAATTTTTGTTAGGTGATGTCTTTTCCAAATGTTTTAAGGAGCGCGTACGCTGTTTTATGAAGTCTTATATGAATCTTCTCTGCAGTTCCTTTCTTATTTCATTAACACCTTAATGTGTACACCATGTTTTTCCGTTTTTGAAGCCTTCTTTACACAAACTGGGATTAAACATAAAAACTCCTTTATTTATGGACATATGTGTGAATAAAAAAACATATAATTATAAAAAATAAAACCTTAAAAAGTATGTAAAATAATACAATGATTGATGTTGCAATAACTTCTATAAAATGCAAATTAGACTGAAATTGTATTAATTTTTTAAAAATTTAATATTTCTATTTATAAACGTTGTATCGATGAAAAATATTAGCTCACATTTCAGTACATTGCACTGACTATGCATGTGTGTATTAGGAACTATTTATAAAAACTTATTAAATTTAATAAATGTAGTATATATACTTTTTACTAAATGAAAATAATTTGTTTTATTTAAAACTTTAATAAATACCACTGGATATTTTTGAATGTTTTAAACAGGCTTTCCCCATCAATAAACTCATAATTATCACAATTCATAGTAAATTAGAATGTGACTTGCTGGGCTTATTGTTTCAACAACAATTGAGAAACATCACAAGCATCATTAAGTACATTTTAAAAATAATCATCCTTAGGATAATGAGTAACATGAACCCAAGAAAGTACAAGTTTAGATATAAATATTTTCCCTAGACATGCATTTAAAAAATTAATTTCCGAACATAAATCTATTTTTGACTGAAGATTCCAGATTTTAATTGTGGGAAAAAATATTAGAATTCAAATCTTCACAAATAAAATATTATTTATTATATAATATTAATACTATTTTATCTGAGCAATTTTATAAGATAACAATAAAAACATTTTTGGTTAAATATTTCAACTAAAATTATATTTAACTAGAATTTGAAATAATGGGTTTTAAAAAGGTAGAAAAATGAAAAATTTTCTGAATTTAAATTGCCTAGATTTTACAAAAAATGATCAAACTATTTCATTATATAAAATCGAATAACTTAAAAACCAAATTAAAAAAAATTATAAATTATTTATAACTCAAAAATTATCAGAAAATTAAAGAAAGAAAAAAAAGTTTTTTTTTTTAATTTGAAGTCTATATATTCTTTTGTGATATAATATCTACCCAAAGTGCATTTTTAAAATAAAAGCGATTATGCAATAAGTCTAGACAGTAAATAAGTATATTAAAAAAACTCGAACAATACTTATGATAATTTACAAAAGATGCATAAATCAGAGTTGCTAAAGTTTAATTTAATATGATTTCATTCTACATTGTGATTCAGCATTTATGATGCAAATGCAAATTTAAAGATAATTTTCTTCATTTCCTAGTAAAATATGAAATTAATAACATGCCAGTTCATATACAAATGTATTGTCTTAAAAATAAGAAAACAATTTTAATAAATTTTAAAACAATGTAATTACCCTTCAAATGATTTCCCGACAAATACGTAAAAGTGAATTTGAAACAGATTTGATATATGATATTTACATATATATGATATTTTTATATATGTAAATATATTTTTATATATTACATATATTTGATATATGATATTTACATAATATTTTATTATACATATAAATTAATGATACAAATATTCTACCACTTGATTATACGATACATACGATATACTAAGCTCCACATTTTAGGTAGAGCAAAACATTTAAAATCTATAAAGTATAATAGAACTTCGATTCAATTGATATTCACTTGTTTGTAAGAAAAATCCATGGCTGTTAAATTATTTTATACAATAGATTTCTTTAAAATGAAGAAAAATGACAAGATAACTGCATCTTCACACAACAAAATATGCTGGTACGGATTGTTAGAATGATATTAGTTTTGGATGCTCAAAGAACAAATGGAACGCAATAATCAGAATACAAAATTCTGTCGGCATGAAAGAAATAAAAATATTTTAATACATAATTAACATACTGTAATTATAATTTACACACTGTAATCATGCAATATTTCAAAATTTGCCCAACATTTATTTTAAAAGAATTTTAATTTAAATTATTTTAAAATAAATGTGGAGCAAATTTTTAAATATTATAAGACTAGCTACTAATCATATGAGGCAGGAATCTTGGACCATTAATTTACAATTTCTATATTGTTAAACATTAATATTTATATATTAAACAGTGAAAACGCGCTGACGGTGAATTAAATCACCAATATTAAGGGATAATTTATTTATAATAAGTGTACTACTAGGATAACTATTATTTTTATGAAGCCCTAATTCTTCGATATTAATTAATTATTTGGCTGTAAAAAAATTGATAAATTTTGATTTCATAAAAATTTTTATTTTATAAATTAAGTACAAAAAAAACTTTTTTTTTAAACTGAATAGAAAAATATAAGAGTAAAATAATAAAAGAGGAAAGTGTTACAATTTTATCTACTAAAATTTAAAAATATATCAAAACTTAGCGCTTTTTTCCCTTCTAAGCTTACTATAAACATCTTAAATTTAAATTTCATTTTTTTAACTATAAAATTTTAAATAAAAGTAAAATTATTTTTCGTTATACTATACATTTATTATTAAAAAATTTGTATGCAATACAGGAATTTTTATACGCAGCATTAGCAGTATTTCACAAAATATTATACTTCAAAAGACTTTCATCATATGCTAATGATGTATCTAAATATGATGTAGATTAATTACTGATGATGTATGATGAACTTATGATGTAGAATTACTGAATTTATTGTCATAAATCAAAAGCAGAGTGCTGTCAATTCGAATCCCATCCCATTCTTTTCACTTCTTTGTTTTCATATTTCATTTCATAATTTGTTTTCATTTCAGGAGTAAATAAATTTTTGTTTCTGTCATATTAATCTTAAAATTAATTTCTTTTATAATAACTCTAGAAAGAAAATAAAATATATTCAAGACTGAAAAAAAAAAAAAAAAAAAAAAACCCTTTAATCTACTTTCTATAGTTTGAGCAAAATAGTATTTAATTCAACGGTTAATAAAACTTAATTGAATCAATTTCTTTCAATCACAATGTTTTCCTTTAATTATGAGTTAAACTGACAGCATATCATTATACGTCAGTTCTGTAACATTCAAATAGAAAAATAACAACGGTAACCTAAGAGAAATTCAACAAAACTTGAATTAAAAATTTAAGGCAGTCTACATTATAATTAATAAACAATATAGAAAGTTGAATCGTTATTTTTAGCTCTTCGTTCAAAGCTTATATGATAAATAAGAAATGGTATAATACAGATGTGAGTTAATACACACTTTTTATCATATTAGAAAATAACAATCTGTAAGGGTGAAATATCCTTTCCATTAAAGTGAACGTTTTCTGTGATTTTATTTTTATTTTTAAAATAAAATATACTATCTTTATTTCTCATAAAATATCCAATAGTAATTTATTCTTAAGTTTTAATAAAACCACATTTATCAAAAATGTAT
The DNA here is from genome assembly GCA_026290005.1 of Latrodectus geometricus. Taxonomy (NCBI): domain Eukaryota; kingdom Metazoa; phylum Arthropoda; class Arachnida; order Araneae; family Theridiidae; genus Latrodectus; species Latrodectus geometricus. The sequence continues at coordinate 135,717 of JAPDSC010065408.1, read as the reverse complement.
TTTTGAAACGTAGAAAATCAATATGAAATAAAACGTTTTCATTGATCAATTACTAAATACATCTGGATTTCATGTGTGCGTGATTCGGTCTATTTATTTTTACCACTATGCAATTAATAGACCGAGGATGTCAAATGTGCGAAACTGATATGAAAAAAAAATCCTTTTTAAAGCTATTCATGCTTGTTTAAAAAATATCGATGAAAGCATACTTATTTTTAAACAGTTCATTTTTAAGTTTTAGGTCGCATATATCAATTAAGGGACATTTTGTTTCAAAGTTTTTTTAATTATGATAGCCATTGGACAAATCAGTTTTTCGTTTTTGAAAGTCATAAAGATTTTTTTTAAAATATATTAGTTTAATAAAATTTGGAAAATTCTTATATACTATTTTTAATGTAAAATAAAATATTTTAGAAACTAATTACCACTAACATAAAATATTTAAAAACAAATTCAATAAATCATGCTATTCATTTGTAAAGAGGTTAGAATTTTATTTTAGATAAACTCTTTTGGACTATGAACAATTTAAATTAACATTTACAATATACCAAGAGTTTTCCTGGGATATACCTTTTCAAAAATTATATGCTGACTGAACTTATGATCACAATACAAGAATTTTTAAAAATTTTACTGGTATACCAACAAAATAATGCTATTTTTTGTTATTTGAATAAAAAACAAATATTAAAGTTTAAAGGGGGGGAAAGAAAAAATTAAAGAATGAAAAAAACGACACAGTTCAAATTTTGTCAATTAATTTTCTAGTAAATATACTAAGTGAATACTGTGAAATCGGTGATTCATTTGCTAGGCACATTAAAAAATGTAAATCCTTTTTAATATGGAGATACATAAGATGGGATGGCTAATTTGTAGAAATGACTGAGTGGTATCATTTGCACAAAGAGTTTTAAAGGAAGGCCATTAGAAATTGATCTAAATAGTACAACTAGTTAATTATAAATTCTCCTACGGCTTATGTTTTGCTAAAAAATGTTAATAATTTAGAATTAGCAATTATTTTTGCATAAGATAATCATCCATCATCGAAGTGGAAAACCAATATTTAAGCTTATGTAAGCACGCGAATAGACTTGCAATTCCCAATTAATTCTGATCTTCCACTGATGGGGTTTTTAAAAGGCCACCAACACTATCTACCGTAGTGAAATAGCTTCTTGAAAGTGGTTTGAAAGGGGATCAGTAATCTCCTGCTGTTCAAGTCATAAATGGGAATATGCCCGAGATGACACTTTTTAACATACTACTATATGGTGTACTGGCCTTTTAATGAATGAGTCTATTTTCAGCCACCAAAATGATAACCTACGATGTTTAATTCTGAAAATCTTTTTCGGACATTTAAATATTTGTGAAAGAGATTCTTACGAAGAAAGCAGTATCTATGCTTAGGTTAGTCTTTTAGGGAGGCGAGGCAAATAAATATTACGCCTTATATAAATACTTTCGCCTATAGAGGTGTCAATTTTTATAATTATGCGTATATTTTTAGCAACAGATGATCCTACCTTTTATGTTAGACCGCATAGAGATGCTTGAGACTTCAGAGCGAATAACACATAAAATACCGGGCCTAGATTACATAGCATGTTTTTTAATCAGACTGTTTTGCAAATTCACAATTGTTTTGCAATACCATGTCTCTTTAATCTCACTAATAATGATATATAAGTCGAATAATTATCAGTATCACAAATGGAAGAATGTATGTGCAAAATTGATTCTAAGGATAATCCTATTACTTAAAGGTAACTCGTTTTTAGTATACCAAATTGATACACGTTTTATTTATTTCATACACTTATTTTTGAAACTGCATTATTGTTTGATAATCTTTTTTGACATTTTTTTAATTAATAACTATTGCTTTTTTTGTTTTGCTTATCATTCTATGATTATTGTTTTTTTTTTTTTTTTTTTACTAACGAGGAGTAATTCGACGGAAACTTATGGTTTAAAGTAGATTCCGAAACATTACAAATATTGAAACCCAGAGTGGAAATCGAACCCATGAACTATTAAATTAATAGTTAACCACTCAACAGTTAGCTTAGCATGGATTGTAAAGTAAGTTTCGTTAAATTCTGCTAATTTCTATGTTTCGTTAAATTCTGCTCCTCCGTTGTTTTTACGATTTTATAGGTAACCATTGTTTTCCTGATTTTTATTTTAAAATTTGGAAGACAGTGTGGTTAGTTCACAAGCAGACAGTAAATTTTAAATCTGATAAGATTATATATAAAGAGCGACTTGCAATTAAAATGCAATATTAACAGAAAAATTTCACTCTTTAAACACCAATAAAAATTCAAAATAAATAAAACATGAAAAATGAGGCCTAAGCTAACAAGACTTCACAAAGAAAATTGAAAAATATTACAAATGAAGCGATTTCGATCAAGAGAAATTAATTTTCATCACTTAATATTCTAGCTCACATTACATGAATTTTCCCAGAAATGAATTTTTCTCACTCTGAAATTTTATTAGAAAATCACTAAATATCATTTATTTTTCGAGATGGAAAATTAAGTTTTAATTTACAACAGAAATTTGATATAAGTTAAAGCTATGAAAACAAGGGTTGCCAAATTGAATTCATATGTAATGAGCAATGAATGTCGGGATAGTGAGAAACCAAATATTGAGCAGGGTGCGGAAGAGTATGTAATTGGTGTGTAAGTGTAAATTATATATATATTACCTCAAAGGCATAAAAATTATATGATCAGTTTAGTAACACGTTTAGTGCTTAATTTTAAATAACAAATCTTAAAATAATCTATTTTAAAATGTGAAAAGTACGCATTTCATACTTTCATTGCATATTTTCCATTGTATAATCTTACTTTATTGTTAAACCAAAGATTTAATGAAATAATCAATATAGATTCTTCCTTAAAAAAGCTGAAGTCTGCATGATTACTATAAATGTAAATTGAAAATTACATGACGCAATAGCAGCACAGTAAGATAAGGATAAGTTTGCGTTTATTCATTAAAAGAATTCATTAAAACGTTTAGATCAACTAGTTGTTCAGTGCCCGAAAAATGTTTTTGATCATCGACTCCCAAAAATTTTCTCTTATTCATTCTCTTCATATAAACAATAATAAAGAAAACAACTTAATTTTAAATAATATATTTTATTTTGGCATATTTACACAAATCAATGAAGTGTTTCAGTTTGGTTACATTGACAAAGTTTAGTTCAAAATTCGTTAGTCTTAATCGCCTTAGACCGATCTATTCAATTTATTTCTTTGATTCGTTGAAATAGAAATAAGACAAATTCAACCATCTTGGGAGGGGAACTAAAATGGGAAAACCTACATTATAAAGTTTGGGATAATTTTAAGCAAAATTTTATAATCGTCCAAAATTTACTCATAATTACATTAACCATTTTTGCTTCAAGCTTAACTAATAATTTACAGAATTATTTCATTTTGCAAATGATTCACGATATTTTCAATGATTGGTGAAAATGGGATATTCCTATTTTTTATTAAAATCATCGCTTGATTTATACTTTAAGGGAAAAGCTTCTAAAAGCGGTTTCAAGTTGAAGAGAAAATTAGCTATTTCTTAATTCCAAAACCTTAATATTTTTTACATGCTTGATCATTTTATCAATGGATCTTTTTTTTATGCTTTCACACTCGTGATAGGCTTCTTAAAACAGCAACAAAAATTTTTTTTTATTATAATTTCAATATTTTTAATACAAAGCATAATTATACCTTTACGGTTGAATAAGCATTCCCTTTTTGCAATATTTATAATAAAAAGTAAATAAAAATAATCAGTTATAATACATAGTAAATAAAATAAAAGCTAAAACGAAATTTATACTAAATAGCTTTAAAATTCGTTCATCAACCATCTTGATCGAATCGAGTCCTTACCATACTATATCGCCTCAGTAGTTCGATATCAACTATTTTGTCGACTCTTACTAATTCAGTCATTATTGTATGATGTTATTTTCCTCCAGAGTCCTTACTGAGCATAATTACTTTTACATATTAATGCATTGAGTAATAGCACACCACCATCCAAGGCAAAAAATAAAGCTCTAATATTTATCTGGAGATTCCTGACATCAACCAAACTTGAAACATAAAACTAAAACTAAGAAAATTAACCACATAACCCATATACTCCTAGAAAATTCTAATAAAAATTATTAAGAAATGATTTAATATATAAAAAAAATATAAATATTAAGGCGTAAATGTTATGAAAAAATAAAAATTTCTTGCAATTTTTAAATATAAAAATAATAAGGGGAACTCAGAATTTTTTGATTTTTCAGGTCAACAAAAAAATTAATTTTACTAAGAAGCAGTATAATTATAGGAAAGTTGCTTAGAGTAATTACTTTATTGTATTGCGCTACTACAGCTTAATTATAAAACTTGATCTATTCAGAACAAATCGGTTTATTCTTTTATCGTAAGGAAGCAAAAAATAGAAATACGATGTTACTAACTAAAAGATTCGCATTCCAAACTAGATCTCCAGTAATAATTTACCTGGGTGGAGTCAGAAAAAGATGGAAATAAATTCACGCACAGGTAGATATTGCGGTTACAATGAAAAAGAAAAAAAAAACGTAGCATCCCAACTAGGGATAAAAATTCAAATCATCCGATTGGTAAAATAAATCCCGGAGTTATTGCACTTTCCTCGTACATAATCTGAACCAACTCTTTTCTCCGCAACCTATTTCAAAAGAGTTAAAACAACCCAACAAATCATCAAACGGAGATTTCTGGATTCAATGAACGCAAAACTAGCAACCCTGCTTAATTTCGCCAAAAAGCGCCATATTTCCGCGGGTCGCTGATCTCGATGAGTATTAAAAATCCAATCCAGTAGTAGCGAGACGTTCGTTGCGCGAACTTTTTTACTTTTTAAACCAACGAGTAATTCTTTTTTTTTTTTCATTACTTTTCCCCATTTTTTTTTTTTTTTCTTCTTCTTACTTTCGTGACAGCAAGGGCAGCTGATAGGCAGCGTCTGCCAACGGGGAAAGGGAGTCGAAAGAAAAGAAAAAAAAAAAAGAGTCGGCCAAGTGTAATAGAAACCGGGTCACGACACTTGAGTGTGCCTGCGTGCAAAAGCTATTTTCTCTTTTTACTATCAGGTGAAAGTAGTAGTAAAGGGATTACTAGTATTGACGCTCCTTACTCAAACAGGAAAATTCGTTCGATAAATAAAGCTCTTTACTAACAATATATCCTATTCAACAACCTAAAATTACTTTTTCCGGCAGAAAAAAAAATTGCATATAAAATCCAAATATACAGATTTTTAATATATGTCAAAAATTTGAATTTAGCAAATGTATTTGTTAAGTACAATACATATTTTTTTATTGTTGTAAAATTGAATTTCCTAACACATTAAAACGGCTTAAGAATTTCAAATCTTCAAAAGCTGATTTGCCTTCCAAATATAAAAATGTACATATCAGAAAACCAGTATCTTTATTGGATTTATGACAATGATATTGAATATCAAAAAACAAACTGCCTTAATATGTGTGTATATTGAGAATCATACCCGGAAGACAATTTTGAAGTTTACATGACATCATATATATTTTCATAAATAAATTGAGAAAAATATTTTACTTAAAAAATGCTAAGCACATATAGTAAAATGTGCTTGCAAAAAATAAAATAAATATTTTTTATTAAACTCAAATATTTTCACAGTGAATAATAAAATCTGAAGGTTAGTTTATGATTTATAATATATTAAGCACAAGTATAAAATCTTACCTTTAAAATATGTAAGCAATTATATTTCTCGATTTATACAATTAATATAATATTAATTTTGACAATATACGAGGACAATATATAATAACAGCGTTGAACAAAATTTATGCTTGGATTTTAATCACAGATTTATTATATATATATATATATATATATATATATATTGCAATATGTCTCGATAATCTATTCAATCTGAAATTATCTCCTGTTTCTGGTCTAAAATGAGTCGGATGTAAGAATAAAACAAGTAGCTCAGCTTGGTTTTGTTTGGTTTGTTTGTCGCTCAACGGTTATTTTTTGCATTCGAGTGCTAATTAGACCGGAATCTATGGTTTAAAGTGGATTGTGAACCAATAAAAACATCTAAGCGCAAGCTGTGATTCTAATCTACCTATGAACTGTTGTACAGAAGAAAAGAGCGCTAACCATTTGGCTACTAGCTCAGGAACAAGTTGCTCAACTATCATAATTTTCCCACACATCAAAATTTGCACTCCATCATTCTTAAGTAAAAAAAAATTGGACACGCCTTTATATATAATTTATAATAAAAATTTAGCTATATTTATATCGAGACTCATTAAAAATCGAGTGTTATATTCGAGAATAAATCTTTCAATTAAATCTAAATATACATAATTAAATTTTATTGAAAGATAGGAATTTTTTAAATTATAATTAGGATATTTTAAATGAGACGTAATTTATATTTCATAGGATAGGTGTTCAGTCCAAAAGTGACAAACGATTCCTTTGAATTTCTAAAGTTAAAACAATATGAAACGAATGTGAGCAAATTAAAAAAGGATAAAGTCCATCCTATTGCAACCATATAGATAATGTTAAACTTAGTGAATGTTAAACTTCATCACTTCTGTATAATATGCAACTTCGTTATTGAAAGTGGTACCCTAAATATTTTTATTAAAGATTGCGCCTGTTTTTTTCGCAATGTTCACTGGGGGTCAAAATAACCAAATCAACCTTTCAAAGTTCAAAATACTCTCAAATTAAGTGAGATTTTATGGCGAATCAGGCTTCAAATCTCAGGTAAGAGATGCTGAGAGAGGGTGTCGACTTTTTTACCATGGTTCGATAACCGGTCTGTCATATCAAAAACTTTTGGCCTTCGCAGAGTTTATTGGCCAGATCAGAGTAAAAGAAAAAAAACAGCACACCAAGAAAGCAATGAACCTAGTACATGCGGCCAAAGGACTCCCTTGGCCTTGGTGTTGCCCTGTAGGAATCAACACATTCTTCTGGGAGAAGAAAAAAAAAAACCCTTGCACAGGGGGAGAGCCTGCTGCTGTGCGCACCCCAGGATTTCGATGAACTCTCGAAAACGAAAGTTACGAACACAAAGCTTCTCTCCAAGGCCGAGATATCCATCCCGTGGCCTTGAAGACAGAAGGTGAACGGCCAAGAACTGATGGGAATCCCCGTAGAAGAAGCGGAGTGACGTCATGAGTAAGTAGAAGGGATCGCTTCCGAATAGTCAGTACATTGCTCTCAATGCTTAGAGATGGGCAAGCGGATCATTAGTACATAGGAAAATAATTTTCCAATTAAGAATTTTCAAGTGTAATTATTTTTATAGATGATATAAATAAATAATTTAAGCAGAACAGAAATGTTGAATATTTAAGTATTTCAAAATACAATAAGCAATGCGTAGCAAGCATAGAAGTAATAAGAAAATAATCTTGGATTATGTATATAATTCTTACTAAATATAAAACGCGTGAAAAATTTTGGAGTAACCGTTGCATATATCTGATTTAAAATAAGTATATTTCAACGATAACAAGTTTAAAAAATAAATGTTAACATTAAAAAATCAATTGTAAATTAATGACATTCAGTTAAAAATAAACAATTCAATAATTCTGAATGATTATTCTCTGAAATAAAAATGTGCTTATATAAACTATTTAAACAGCGCAATTTGTCTTTACAAAAAAATTACCCAAGAGCATAACTTTAATATTACCCACCATCATACCATGAACAAAAATCTGATATTTAAGAATACTATTTAACAGCACATATTTTAATCGTCAAAAGAACCACAAATCTATAAATATTATAATATAATTAATTTTTTTTATCCTGATGCATTTTTTTCTATTATTTTTCATTACTTTATGTATTTAGATTTATAAAGAATACATTGCTAAAGAGACACGCAAATAATAATCTGAAAATATTTTACTGCAATAAAATAGTATAATAAAATTAAACACTACGATATTTTATGGGTAGTAAAATTTATCATTGTGTGTGCATGCGTATTAAATATTCAATGTTGTATTTTAAATAAATACTTTTTCTTTATTAAAAGTTTACTATTTCATACAAAAACTTCGACACAGAAAATTAAAAATTATATGAATGGTTGGATTTTTTGCGGGTAGAATGCTATAAAAAAACTTAATTTATATTTTGTAATGATCTCACTGACACATAAACCACTGCAGCCTGTCTTAATAAGAATTACCAGAAACTTAACAAAAAAAATTAAATATATGTTTTTTAAAAAAAAAAAAAGGATTTAATAATTTTCAGAAATTAAAAATGTAAAATCTGATTTAAAAAGTAATTTTGAAATAATATACTGAACTAAGAAATAAAGTGACTTACACTAAAGTACTGTAAGAAAACCGCAAATGTAAGATAAACAGTCATTTGTTTAAGATTAACAAACTAATACGGGGAAACAAATGTCTAAAAAGCAAAAATGGGTTTAAAAAATTTATTTCAATAACACTTGCACTAATTCGAGAAAGTAAATCATTTTTATGTGTAGCTAATTATTTTGATTTTTTAATATAAAAAATAAATTCAATTCATTATTTTATAGTATTTTCGGATAATTCATGATTTTTCCTCCACAATTCAGCAAGTTCATCACAAGAATTAGAGAGCCATCTATTGTTGAGGTTATGAATTATTTAATTATTATTTTAACCATTTTTTTTTTAAATAACGATTTCAATTTTAAAAAAATTATCAACCTATATTATAAATAGATTAAAATTTTATTTATATCAAAAATGCTTGTTCTTTAAAATTATTCATCAGTGACTGAAAGATAAATTATCATAAAATCGAAATAAAAAGGTAATGGAAATAATTGCATCTAATATTAAAAATTGTACATCAGTACAAAATTCTTTAATTAAGAAATAACCTTAAAAATAAATATTGCTTTAAAAAATTTATTGAGAAAGAACATTAATACATGAATTAGATTATTTTATAAATTAATTTCATAGGTCTGCAAAAAATTTCATTAATTTAAAGAATTTTAATCGCAAAAATATTTAAAAAGTGTTTTTCCAAGACCTTATTTCATTAAATTTAATTAAATAAAAAGAAACGAATGAGGATGAAAATACGTATAATTTTCAAAAATGAAATTTTTGGAAAAAAAAAAAAAAAATTATATTCCAAAAAACATCCTAATAGTGAAGTTACGTGTAACTCGTGAATCTAGAATTTCAGAAGAATTCAAACTATATTTTTCTTAAAATCAAAATTTTTTGTAAATAAAGATTTTTATTTAAGAAATTTAAGTACGTATTACGTGACACTCAATACGATAAAATAACATGCAATTTAAGAAATATATGCTTGGTAAAGTAACTTTTGAATCTACTACTTAGGAAAGATTAAAATTCGAAGCTCTAATCTTGTTTACACAAAATAAAAATTTATTTCTCAATTCATCAAATACTTCATGTTTATAATTGGCTAAGATAGAAGTTTTTGCTTCGATAACTTTTGTTCAATTATTGTGTATTCATAATATTTATGGAAACATTTTAATATTGAAATACACAATAGTAACCCTGAAGAGACTTTATGCATACAATGGCAAATTCAACCAGGACCAGTGATTTAAAATGTATTCTGAACCACTATAGAAGAAACAGGTTAAAGAAAACATCGAACCATTACAGTTCGGGCTTTAAAATCCGAATTAATATTTACAGCTAATATTCCAGTGTATGATTATTTACAATTAACCTGAAAGATGGAAAAGGAGCAGAAAATTCTTATGATTTGCATGAAACTGTGTGTGATGATTTTTTTTATAATAATAATGAATAGTTTAAACAGAAAGTTAATGCTTTGATTTTGACTTAGAAAGGATATTGAACTTAAAGATCCCCAATTTTGAATCTATCCTTGATATTAATGAAATATAGAATTTTATCCAAGAGAACGGAATTTAACAAAGATATTTAATTTTAAAAAATTATATTAATTCTAATTTGTATCTTTTCTATTTATCAATGAAAATATTTAATAAATAGATATGTTGCATTTTTTAAATTTTTATAAGACGTGAAACTATTAGACGTGAGTCATAAAATAAAATTATATGACTCAATATTTCGAATTTACATTATCTTGTATATTTCTGTCATTCAAAATTATTTAAGGTTATATCAAATAATTTTAAAACCTTTTTACAAGAAATAATAATATAAAATTTTTTATTCAATTTAAAATTAAAGGTTCTTAAAAACATTCATTTTGAATTAATGTTTTTGTTCTAATATAACCTATAAGTCATATTTTTTAAACTGCATAAATTTTGCTTCATTGGTATTATAATTTTAAATTATATGAATAAAAGAGATTCTGTAAGATATTATAAAATAGCTCTTTTAAATTATTCAATAATTGTTTTTCAAATCTATAAAACGACTGTAAAAATACAAATAACAAAATCAATCTCAAGAACAAGTAAGAAAAAATAAAATATCCAGCCAGAGATGTCCAAGTAATGGGTTCTTTTTTCCATCAGTGCCATGGAATTTTAGTATTCGACGTCTTTAATGTATAAATATCGATAATACAGCTCTAAAAGTATTCAATTAACTTCACAATTCTTGAGAAAAATGCAAACAGCAAATGTGTTGCGATAAACCCGATATAAATAGTGTTTTACGAGTCATGGACCCAAAAGTGTCATGTGAGAAAACAGCTAAAGCATACCAGGGGCATTCATAAAAGCTACGAAAAGTCATCTCTCCGTAAAAGCTTTCTGAGATAATAAGTTGTCAAAGTGCCTCCAAGTTCATTGTCCACAAGGTCAGTCAGGAGAGAATACGAATCTACTAAATCTGCAACAAATGGCCACGACATTCTCCAAGTATAAATATTTTATTAGAGTTTGGGAAACGTTATCAAGAAAATGTGAGAGTTCCAAGATAACATATATAAATTGGAAACTGAAATGAATATTAAAAAATCAAATTTCCACCTCACAGAAATATAATTATTAGATACAGATTAAGAAAAATGCAACTTTTTACCATATAATTATGATAAATTCCTTATTAATTTGATTTATAATTTTTATTACTAGTCTTTTTCAACAAAATATACATATTACTAATTCCTTGAACCTAACTTGCAGTTTGGATAGCTGTGATTGGAAAATTTAGTACTTTTAACATAAATAAATAAAAATGTCTAAAAAAATATCCAACAATTAAATAACAGTATAACTTTTAATAAATAATTTTGCTATTGAATTGTAAATTCACGATTATTTAAAGTCAAATAGTCTTCGTTTCTTAATACAAAAGACGAACTGCAATTTTATTTATAATTTCTTTTAATGTTACTTATATTTTTATTTACTATGAACATATTTCTTCCTTTTTTATTTTCCTTTAAAAAAAAATAAATGCGGCGCAAATACGAACATAGTTTTCCCAAAATTAATGTTTGATTGCTTGATTGATTGATTTCACATCAATTTTACCTCCTCACTGTTATAAGCATTATAACAACTTGCATTATATTATATTATATATATATATATATATATATATATATATATCATTTTTTTTTATACATTCATTCTGCGGTAACATTTTTACATGCCTATTTGCAATTTTCACTCTTATTTTTTACACACCCATTATAATGAAAAAAGTATCTCCAAGTCAAACCATAATCAAACCAATTTTCATGCAGCCCTTTCCTATGAGATGTTTTTATGTTGTAAATGAATTTCAACAGTAAAATGTTTTCTATCGATGCAGAACCTATGAATATCTTAAGGCGCGGTTTACTTTCAACTAGTATATTAAGAATGATCTTCCTATGATTGCCCATTTAATCTTCGACGTGCGAGCAGCATGTAAGTTTTTTCAAGACTTGCGAAATTAAAGATTTATTGTGAAAATAAAGGCTACATAATAAATTTTATTTTTATTCATACACGTGTATGCATTTTGAAAATTTACCTACGTACAGTTAGAAATGAAACGTTATGAAATGTTTCAATACATAATTATTTGTTTTAAGGCCCTTTCTCGTTTTTTCTAAAATTTTGACATATTTTTTTAAGTGACGTTTTTCAAACGGCAGCTTTCCATCACGTAAAAAAAATGTAATGTTTTTAAAAAAATTATTTGATAAAAATATTTATGTAATTCTAAATTTTTTGTACAATGCTTCCTTCATGTGGTTCCTATTTGCTGCAGGAAGATAACTTATTTCTTTAATCTTCATTTGTAACGATTTGAAAATGAAAACTTTCAAGAAAATTAAAAACAAAATTATTTATTTACTTTTTATTTTATTTATTTAATTTTTTATCATCAATAGATTTTCTATTTTAAAATGTATGCTAATAACACACTATATCACTTTGATGATCTATAAATGTATATTATTAGACTTTTAAGTATTTATTTGATATTATCGTTAGCAAACAATTACTCATTAAAATGTAACAATAACGGAAGATTTTGGGAAAAGGCCAAAACAAAGCTCTTCGAATCAGGCGCAGTTAAAACTATAAAATATATATTTTTTATATCAGGTTACAGCTATAAAATATATTTCTAACCAATCAATTGATTCTAAAATCAGAAAACAAGCGATTAGTGCATTCAATAAATTGAAAGAATTGAATAGAGCGCAATCGATGAACGAAAGCAAGCCAAGTACCATGAAATTCCTTAGAGACACGTGTGAAAATATTACATGAAATAGATGAAAACAAACTGATGAATTGTAAAACGGTCATGATTAATTCCCTTGAGTATATTAATATTAAATATCAACAAGATATCAATGAAATGGGAAAGAAAAATATTAAATACAAACAAATTATATGATACAGCATTAAATGCAAACATACTATGTATGCTACAAGAGCAATACCATGAATCAGAATAGCTCCAGAAAATAATACAAGACAACAGTGGAGCTCGAGTTTACAGTAAAGTTTTTTCCTGAAGTACAAATGAAGAATTTCAAGTTGAATTTCGAAGAAAAGATCCTTCTGTCACAATCGCTCTGGAAAATCCCAAGGTGAAGAACAATT
>JAPDSC010065408.1:87359-122525 GCA_026290005.1 Latrodectus geometricus | reverse complement strand
ACAACAAACGTATCACATTAATAAAAATTTTAAAAAAATAACCAAGCTATATTCTAAGAAATAAATTTAAATTTTACAAATTTAATTCCTCAAATTATCCAAATTTATTTACTAATTTTATATATTTAAGACATTGAAAACAGTATTTTTAAAATAAATTTGAAAGAACTATACCAAGTTCCAGATATATTCTTTGAGAATAAAAAAGCAACCTAAATTTGTGATAGTGGAAACTTATGTTTGCAGTGGCAATAAAGTATCTCAGGGAATAACCCTTTCTTCGGTAAAGTAATTCCCAAATGTTTTTTTACCAATGAAACAAACTTTAAACGCATTTAAACATTTTTTTTAAAAATTATCAGAAAAAAATTGCGATTTTGATGCACCCTATTTGAAGACTAGTCAGTAAATAAACTATTTTACCAATAAAGAATCAAAAATAAATGAAAATGCATATAAATTAAAAAAGGCGTAAGATTCCATTACATTAATTGAAACAAAATGAAATGAAGCAGTTGAAGTTTCGCAGAAATTCATCCACCTATATATGTGAATAAATGATATGGTAAATATGGATAATTTTTTTCTAAATTATCAATTACCATAAAAATACATTTGGCTGACATTTGTTTTAGCATACAATCTTGTAACATCCCCCTTAATAAAAATAAAAAATAAATAATTTCTTGACATCCATATTCTGAATAACATCGATTTTAACTGAATAGTCGAATTTTATAATAACTATACTTTTATAAGCAAATAATTAAATACATCCCCCAAAATTTAAAAATAACAGTTTTATCCAATCTTAGATTCAGCTGATACGTTGACATGTAAGATTTTTATTTCGAAACATTTCATTTTACAATGATTAATTTCAACAAATAATAGCGTCAAGCGTACATCCATTTTAAAAAAGGATGTAGCATTGTTAAGAAAAAATATTAGAACAGATAATATTAAAAAAGATGGGAAATATATAATAAAACTTATTTGGTAAAAGAAAACAAAAAATTCTAATTGATTACAGCAAAAATATACTTGTTAAGTCCTATTATTTTGTTTCAATCTTAATAAGTTATACACTTTATTACTATAACTATAAATACTTAAATTGTATTTTTGAAGTAGATATATATAAACGAATATAATATACGTATATTATAGTTAGATTACACATATGTTGCCATTATTGGAATAAAACAACGTTGGCTTGCTTTTGTGAAATTATTAAAACATTCACAAAAACAGCACAATCCAAGAACAGGTACTTAAAAGACAACACAATTCTTTACAATTAATTGGGAGACAATTTTTAGCAGCTCTCTTCAAACAGTAGTAGTTCGACTACCTGTTTCCTGTTTTCCCCCACCCACCCATTCAAAGACAACTAAATACGAGCAATTAAGTCTGATAAAATAGTTACGTTGCATGTATATAAACTTTTTGACAGTTGGGGCATAGGTATTAAAATAAAAATATTTTTTGTGTACCATAAAATAATATTTTTATTATTTTAAAGTAAATGCCTGTTACTTTAATTTGAATTTTAAATTAAATAATACATGATTATTCAGTAATAAATTATATTAGTAAATGATTTTGTTATGAATTTTGAGAGAGAGATCACATTAAGTTCACCATTCTTATTACTAGTTAAATTCAAATTAACATTTACATATAGCTGTAATACCATCATATCATTAAAGATAATAATAGTATCACATTACTATCTTTGTACAATTTACAAGACTTGATGATATTATCCAATTACTATTTTTGTGATATGATCATTGAGTTTTGAAAATAGATATTTTAAAATTTCAAAAATTAATACTGTGATCACAAGGAAAATTCAAATTTTAATCAATCTGACAATTATTTTTAAAATTCTGTTGTTGCCATGTGATTTACACGAATGAATAAATTTCCCTACATACAACACGTATTAAGTACACTTGTTTACCTAATAACTAAATAATATTGGGAATACTTGATGTTTGTTCTATTAGTACTTTAACATGTAGAATTGTGCATGAATCAATTTAGTACTTTGAAACTGAAGTCATGTAATCAAATGTACAATAAAGGACGCTTATACATGGATCACTGAGGATCAAATTTAATTATCCAATAAGTGAATGTTACGCAATTACGATAATATAAAAATAAATAAATTCTTACTAAGTGAACTTTTTACTAAGCTCAGATGAATGAGAGAAAAAAAGGGTATTGCATAATGCTTTGAAACATATCCAACGCCAAGACGTAATACATACCAAGGTCTCCAAAATAGACCTTTTATAAAAACACTGGTATTCATGCTCATACAGTAAAAATAAATAACACGTAATTCATTGAAATAAGAGTTATAGACGTTCACCGTTAAAAAGTGAATACATTTTGCCATGTATTTTCTGATAATATAACTGAGAATATAATTATTTGAACACTTTGTTATGTTTTTAAAAATAATGATACAAATTGGGGCATGCACATTAAAATATGTTAAATAATCAAAAACGACCCAAAACTTTCATTGAATCGTAGTTAAACAATATGTCTCATGAACGATATCAATTAATATAAATTAACTATAAGTTAACAATGAACACCAACAATATAAATTAGCAATTGAATTGCATCAGACACTACATGAAATTCAGATATCAATATGTTTTGAGTTTCAGTTGAAGTTATACCAAAAATTTTAACATTTTTTAATACAAAATTAGAAATCAAATTTTAGGACGACGTAATGAAAAGTTTTCGTCTCCAATTCAGAGATCCAAATTTCAAATGCCGCATGTACGAAGCTTCTTTTTCCTATTTTTTGTTCAAATATCATTAACTTTCTGGTTTGAGTCAGATAAATATTAATGCAAATAGGGATACCTAATTAACATGGAAATTCTATTAAACTTTCTGAAGATCTTGTGATATTAAGACAACGTTTCTTGTATGTAATAAACGGTTCTTCATTGATTAAACAAGTTGACTTGAAGAAAATTAGCATTCAAACATCAAGGAAGAAATTATGTGATAGATGCTCAAATGCAAAATGGATAACTATTTTTGTTATTAATATTTTAAATCTTCTTTATTGTTGTTCTTTCTTTTGTTTATAAAAGTTTTAAAATTTCTATTAAGAAAAGTTTAAGAATTTGAAATTACCGAGGAAAAAATGTTAGCCACAATAACAAAATTTAACGTCACTCACTCAAACAGAGCCATTTATAAATCAATCGTACATGGTAATGATTCATAAATAAGCAGTAGTTAAATGTGGGTACAATAATATTGCTTTAAAAAATAAGAAAAAACTTGTAACTCTGCAAAAATAATTATTTATAAAATACTAATCAAATGCAATAAAAAGAAACCAGTTGAATGACACGAAAATAAGAGCTAAATACAATTATCAAAAGAAATAAGTTGAAGAGTATGATGTAAAAAATTTAAATATTATATATATTAAGGATTATATTTTAAATAAGATTTCATGACGCACATTAGTTACAAACATTCATGCCTTTACATATCGAAGCTATAAATTATGATAAATCAAACCTGAAATGTGCATATGCAACAATTTAAGTTGAAATGAAGACAAGGAAATATTTTTCATTCAAAAAGTCGTAATAAAAAATATATGGCTCAGTTATTAAAAAATATATTTAAGAAACACTGAATCTAAGTGATAATAAAAACTATTGAAAACAAATTTTAAAAAAAAAATTTAATGATTTTAAAAATGAAAGCTATTTTTGCCCAAATTAGTTTGAATAATTTTAGCTGATTTAATATGAAACAATATCTTATAAATAGAAATTCAAACTTCCTTAGTTATGAGGACTTTTTTTTTACTTTTATCTGTTAAGGATATCTGAACGAATGAACCTATTATATAAACACATTATCAATTACAACAAATGTTTGATACAAAACACGAAAGAGTGACAATTATAATTGCTGAAAATTTACCAACAAAATTGTTTTTCAAAATTTCATTAATTAAAAAATAAATATAAAAATACTAACAGTGTGGTTAATTAATTTATTAATAAAAAAGTAAATATCAAAATACGAAAAGACAATAATTTTATTTTCTACACGTTTAAGAAACTGGATTTTCCACGTTACTAAAAAGTATCAAATAAAATGTCACACAAATAAAAGCTAATTTAATGAAACTATCACTTATTGATAAAAATTAATACAAAAATATAAGAATGAAATATGACAACCAATATATAGTATTATTAACATGACTAAAATAATTTAGAAATGCATGTTTGTTAAGTTTGAATAAAAAAATTGCTTTAAAATAATCTGAAATCACAAAATATTCAAATAAATGAAAAAAAAAAATATTATTTCAGATAAAATTTCAATAGAAAAAAATTGTAAATAATAATTGACTTTGATCTTATTTAAATTTAAAGCAATGACAGTAAATATTAAAATAATTTGTAAAATTAGTCACTTTCATGGCTGGGAAATATAACTGAAATTTTAAGTATCTAATTCCTATATCACAAACTCTCCATACCACAAGTTTAAATTTCACGCAACGACTGCATTTTCTATAATCTAGCTACACAGTAATTTCACTAGTTTACACAATATTTTAATCACTCGAGCTTGCAACTTCTGAAGTATGTGGTAAAAAGATATCACAAAAAATTTTACTGTAACAACTTACTTTTGCATCGTCTGTCCTAGATAATCCCATGCAAGAATCCAATTCAAAGCTGAGCAAACTATCCGTGCTGTCCGGCGGAGTCACTATGATTTCGATCGCCGCTTCTATGTCCTCGAAAGGCACTTTGCGATAACCCTCCTTCTTCGTCAACAAATTTTTAAAAGTGGGAAGCTTGTAATTTCTTTCCATCATAAAAATGTTTCCTTTTAAATACAGCTATAAATCTATCAGCGCAATCTGATTTCGTAGCAAAAACAATACAAGCATATACAACAGCTACTGCACTTTCTTATTTATAATAGGAAGTAAATAAGCTACTTCACTATCAAGTTCAAAAGAACTTGTCGTCAATCGCCAAACAAATTAAGTTCTTTTTCAACCAGAGCGATAAAAAGTATTTTTTAAAAATAACAAACCACGATGTCTTATCACATATCAGAAAATATAAACAGTAGCAATCAATTTGATATGGCTAAATGAGATATAATCTAGATCTAAAATATCAAAACTGTGACGAGATGAATTCCGCTTTCATTACTTCACAAAAAAATGTTACATGAACAGTAATTTCAGGAAACCTTAGTTAATCAAAAATACAGAAATTCTACCTCAAATTAGGATTCTTGAAGGATGGTGATGTTCTATCCATCCAAATTATAAAACAGAACTTTCTTAAAAAAATTCTCTAAAGCGATCCACAAAGATTAGCTGTTGCATACAGGAAAGATTTCTATCACATCAAATAACAAAATCATTCTTCATAAATTTACTACCTAATAAAATGAGGTTATAAAAATAATATAACGTTGATGGAACAATTTCTCATCCACAATAAGATAAGACCGTTTTCTCCGGACTATCTGGGAACTAAAACTAAATTCTAGAACTCACACTGAACTGAAGTTAAGAATAAAAATATAAGAATAAAGCTCTCACGAAGGCTGATGATGCGGCGTCTTGGAAGCCTTTCAAAGAATGAGGTGGGTGTCGGAAGAACAAAACGGTGAAAGATAAAATGGTTCGAAATTAAAAGAAAAAAAAATATAGTGATGTACACTCAGGGCTTTTTCAACAAATGGATTGTAATTAAATGTAGTCGAATAGAGAAAATGCTGAAAGAGGTATAAAAAAGTAAATAATGAAAATACAGATAAAGGAATCAAAAATCCATTTCGATAAGGAAATTATCTAATACAAGTCTTTACATCCGGGCAAAATTAATTGAAAAATTTAATAATACGGGTCAAACGCACAAGTTAATAGCAAAAACACTTGTATCCATGACGTTGAATTGGGCCAGAGTCTAGGAAGTACGGAAGCATGTTTCTCGATACCTATTGATACATTTAAAATAGAAAAAAGAATATTGAGAAAATAACGTTACATTGAAAAAAAAAAGTGAATAAGTTCTTGAGATTTAAAGTATTTTAGAACAGTGGTTCGGAAGTATTTTCATATCTAACGCTTATTTTAGTACAGTAGAAGTCCATTAATCCGGCATCCAACAGTCCGGAATGCCCGATAGTCCGGCATCGCTCCGGAAAATTGTAAAAATTTTGGTTTTCTCCCAAAGCATGTCTGTAAAGCAAATAAAAACGCTCGAGTGTTATTCGGAAGTTTTCTGGGTAGTTAGAGATCATCCGGAAGCGCTCGGTATTGTTCGGAAACAATTAGCTGCCGGCTAGTCAATAGTAAACGTAACTTTTAATACTGTTTATAAAAAAAAGTGATTTTCGTTCTAACTGTACACAAAGGGACCATGTTTTCAAAACCTAAGCCTAAATAAAGTGACTCAGATGCCGAAACGGAAGAAAAGGAAAAATCAGCTGGGCAGAAGTTGCAGCATCACTAAATAAGTTTATCTCTTTTGCTGAGGCTAGTACTAGCTACAGTGCTTCAGAAATTATTGATTTCCATATCATTAGAAATAAAGGTGAAAATGCGCTTTAGGTCCCCTGCTCTGCCAACTTGGCGAAAGTGTGCTGTGGGTCCCGTACTTGGCGCGTTTTCAAGAACGCTGTTGCCATGGTGATAATGGAATACGATTTTTAACTAATTAGCAACCAATGAAAATGACCGATTATTCAAACTGAAACTGTTTAACTACCAATGAAAATGCTGAAAGAAAAAGCAATTAACGAGCATGCGCGAATAAGCGCTACAAATTATTTCCTCCGGAGGCTGCCATAAAGAGCTCATTAGGGATAAAACGTCCGGTTTACCATGCTTGGTGCATTTATCGCCAAGTTGGCACAGTAGGGGACCTAAAGCGCAGATTAACGGAAATAAATTTTAAACTAAACGCCAAAAGTCAAGAAAACAAAAAGACATTCGTGACTTTTTTAAATCTAAATGAAATATGTTTTACAGTACGTGTACATACATTATATGAAATGTAAAATAAACTTTGTTGTATGTATTTGCATACTGTATTTGTAGTTTAATTATAAACCTATTGTTCTTATAACTACCGTCCGATAGACCGGAATTTTCGGTAGTCCGGCACCGAGCCGGTCCCGAATGTGCCGGATTATCGGACTTCTACTGTATTATTATCAGAAGTAAAAATTTCCCTAAAGCAATGTTCAATGGTTCTACAATTAATTTCATTAATTGTAGAACCATTGTAGCAAATATAATCATGAACGCAAAATTCAATATTGGTTAAACTAAACTTTACAAAGTATTACTTTTTCCACGTGAAGAACAAGAATTTTCATTCTAAAATTTTATAGTAATTCACTATGGGCTCAGAACAGGAGTACAAATCTGTTATCAGCCATGAAAGCTTATAACACAGATGGCAGGAATCAAACTACTTTAAAAATGAAATTTATTTTGCCCCTGACTATTGTGTCAGAATATAATATATTAACTTCTTATTAAGTAGATTTACCACAGTAATTAGAGTGCTTTTAGCAAAAACCTATTCAGAAATTTGAAAAATAAATTTGATTTTCTTATTAAAGACAGCATATAGAATATTGAAGAATTCATAAATTCATATCATCTAACTTAAAGGAATTAGATAAAAAAAAATGTAAAATGAAATTTACAAAAATACATGAGAAACAGAAGACAAAAGTGTAAACAAAACGAGAAAATATTTTAATATTCATATTGAATATAGAAATTATAAATATTGTTTCAATGACTCATTATTAATTACTACTGCAATTTTGTAATTAACAAGCAGCGTGATATTGCAACAATTTTAAGTCTCAGATTCAGAAGAAAGGTAGAATCTACAAGGCAAAATGTAAAAATTTAGGTACTTTGATCCATAAAGATTTCTTTTCAGATTTTAAAATAATTTTAGCAAAATGTATCTAAATAGATTATTAGAAATGTTATCATCATAAAAAACATAATAGTTCAAAAAAATTATAAAATTCATTTTTAATTTACACTAAATTTTGAAAAGATAACCGAAGTTCGGAATAGTATTATGAAAATAAAAATATATTAAATGAGAATTCTTGTAAGATCAAAATGCAAAAATGTTTAATTATAGTCCAGCTCATTTAAATTTGTTGAAAATTGTTGAAATATTGTACAATGTCAATTTTGCAAGTTAAAAAACCTGAGTAATAATTTAATAGTCGGGGGATTAAGATGAAATCGTTATTCGCGGATATTCGGCAGGTGTTAATGTCACTAAAAACGATTTCAGATATCGAGAAATGTTTTGTTGCCGTGTGACATTAAGATTCCAAGTAAGGGCGGTCATGCGACAACTATCTTCAACGTGATGCAAGCTCATATAAACTGTTGCGATAAAAATGCTCAATCTTTAGAAGCAAAAACAAAACAGTGGTTCATTCGGTTTTGATTTCTCTAGCATCCCAGACATATCTCGTTTACATATGATTGATTGTCCAGCGCAAGGAACAAGTGATAATTACTTGGGAAAATGCCTGGGGAATAGGAAGGATGAGGAAGAAGTTCCCATTCTAAAGCAGTCATCGCATTCGGTGTCCATTCATGGATAAAAATCAAGAGGGCTGTTACAATGTTTGAAAGTCAGAAGACGTTGAGCATCCAAAGACAGAGGATTGACTTCTTGTTTTGGACTTTTTATCAATTCATGGAAGGTGTAGCCTATTGGCTAACTAGATACAATTATAAGCAACAACAGAGTCCTATTTCGGGTTTTCAGTCTAGCATTGTCATGCAAGAACCGAATCGTTTTCTTCTTTACCAATGCTTGCTGTTTCTGATGCGTAAAGGACTCTCGCGCATGTACAGTTGTTGTATGTGCATTAATAGTAAGGCCACGCGGAAGAAACTCGTGGTGAACAGTACCAGTTAAATCCACCATACACACAGCAGCAGCTTCTGAAAATGGAATGGAGTGTTTGCAGTCCCGGGAATCAGATTTGTCCAAGACAACCAATAATGTGAACGCTTTTGGCTGGTGGACTGAATCCATTTTTAATCATACGTTAGCAGATAATAAAGAAACAGTTCGTTTTTATGGCGTAAAACAAATGATAAATAAATAGATAATTTTTGAATTGCATTCAGTAAGTTCATAAGGGAGTCGTTTGTTTAGACTTCACGCCTTTCAAAGTTTGTGCAAGTGAGCACAAATGGTTTCAACAGATACGTGTTTAACTTTAATACGTGGAACAGATACGTGGGTTTCTGACACGTTTTAGAAGTATCCTCTTCGAAAGCGCTTTTCAAATCATCGACTAAGACTATTGACGCATCTGATCCATGGTTTCTCTTCGAGCGATTTATCCCCGGAACGAAATTTGCGATGCCGCCTTCGTGTGGTAAGTTTAGTTACTGAATAGTCTCCGAATGTCGTGCATAATTTTCCGCCAACCTTAGCACAATTTGTGCCTAATTTGTATTTATATGACACTACTCTAATATAACGTCCTACTTTAGGGCATTACTAAACTTTTTTCGGATTTACAAACTATAAATCAAAATCTACATAACTTTCTCGTGAAAAAGTCTCATATACCACTGGTATGAAAACACCGAAGATATCTTTATACTAATTAACGTGTACGCCTAGTGGTATTTCCACTTTACCTTATCCAAAAGCGACAGAATTTTTCTGGTTACCTGATACTTTAAATTAGAGAATAGACATTTTGCTACACATGCCTATAGATTTTCAAAATAAAGTACTGCAATATAAATAAAATGGTACTATTCGAAATGCTGTCAAACCTAAAAACCATCAATATGAAATAATTTCGGAAAAAAATTCAATAAACCTGTAATTTAAGAAACTATATATAAGAACTTAATTGCAAGTATGGCAAAAAAAAAATGATAACGCTCCGAAATTTATTAATCACAGATATCTCAGAGTAAGTTTTCAATTTATCAGAACCTAGATAATAAAAGAAAATTTTTAGATTGAAAACACTAATAAAATTATCAATAAATTCAAACGTATCACCAACCCATCGAAGAATTATCACGTACAGAGATATCATGTGAGAAATTTGCATTAAAAATATATCATCCTCTATGAAGAGAGGAAAATAGTTGAAGACCTACATAACAGGTTCAGAAATTGACAACATAACATTTGATGGCATCGATATTAATTTGAAAGCAACTTGAAAATTAATTTTAAATGAACAAAATTATTAAAGAAAAATCAATTTTGATAATATATTTCATAATTTATAAACATGAGAATAAAATCAATCAACCAAAAAATGGATTCTCGAAAGAGAAAAATATAATTACAATTAAGACACTCCATCCAACATCAAAAAAGACATGATGATAAATTTTAAATATCGTCCTTCAATTCAAATGCCTTAATTTAAAATAATTTTGAGATTTTAATACAAGAAATTTTTTACTTTAGATTTTAAACTTGCTTTTAATTTTAAATGTCAAATATTTATTAATTTAAACACTTTCAACGGTGAAAAAATCAGATATCTATTTGAACATTCGATAATTTTTTGCTAAAATTAATTTGAATTAAAATTTTTATTTTGAAAAGAAATACAGGGGTCGGAGTGCAGAATTTTTTTTTTCAGGACACTATTTTCAAGAAATATCAGGACATTTTTCAGGACATATTTCAATAGTTAAAGAAAACCAATGTTACTTTTAGTAAAGTTCCCAACGTTCTATTTTGAATTGGTAATCCGACAATGGTAAATCAGAGTGCATAGGTTCGGGTGAAATAATTGCGAAGAAAATTACAGATGCTAATTTTAATTTATTTTTCTAGAGCATCACAACACAAAACAAGCATTTGAAATCAATCACATGGCTTGAGAAGCCGATAGTTATATTTTTTAGACTGGCGTCTCTTACACACATAATTAACTAATGAAGCAGGCTAAAGTAGCCCTAACAATTAACTATTCGTGAATAATGAGACTGACGTCTCCTATAATGTATCCCTTATATAAGATGGCTTAAGAAGCCTAAACAAATAGATTATGAAACTGGCGTCTCCAAATCATAACGATCCTAATGGCTTAGGACAGCCAAAACAGAAGTTGCAAGTTCCAGAGACATGTACACTCTGTTTCATAACCCTCTCTGTAATCATTCCGCTAACCTTTTCTTTTGGTCTCGAAGAGGAGGGGAGGAAGGTGTGGCCGGATGTTGTGTCTAAGTGCTTTCGATTCTCACACTTTTACATATTAATTTCTGTTTTAAGCATAAAACACATTTTAGAAAGGAATAAACTATTTAATAAATTCTGAGTTTTTTAATTTTTAATACAACAATATGAAAAATAATACAGAAATTTAAACTTTTTATTCTGAACATTTTCTGAAAATTAATAAGTTAAATGATAAATGCTTTAAATTAACAGTTAATTTATGTATAATTGAATAATGTTCATTTTGAACTGCATTGTCTAAAACCCATATTTGAAACACTGAATTTGCTTTTGCATACGAAGCACTCCACAGAATGAACATCGTCAACACTTCAGCACCATGTCTTGATTAGGCATTTATTCCCATCTTGCAGTTCCAACCATTTGTCGGAAAATTTCGTTTTCCTTGGCATTTTTTTTAAAAAAAATTAATTGTTTTCAAAAAATAAAATTCTGAGCTTGCTAATAAAAATTTTTCAAAACACCCATCAAAATCTTTCAAAATAGCGCGATAAGCATTTCAAGCATGCGCATAAACGTAAGCCAATAATTCTCACAATTTCGATATCACTGTAAATAGTTGTGCACTACTAAAACCAGAATCTTTGACTGTAAAGGCACAAAATAGAATTTAATGGTAAACCCGAACCTAAATTTTTTTGACTTTCAGACATGCGTGAGCAATGGCTGAAAACGAGGCGGAGACGAATGTATGGCAACCCTATTTCCGGTTTGAAAGAGAACAAAAAAGGGGGAAATTTTTCTCTTTCTTTTTGCATAGAAAGCTGTTGAAAGAAAAAATATATTCCACTGAAAGAAAAATTTACAACTGAAAAATATAAAATTATTAATTGAAATTAAACTTTCAAAGGAATGTAATAAAAAATTAAGGAATTCCAGGATTTATTTTGAAAAATAAGGACATTTCAGGACGTTTTTTAAAAAATCAGGAATTTCAGGAATATCAGGACAACTCCGAGCCCTGGAAATATGAATACCTAAATCAAGGAGCAGTTTTATACTCTCTTTTTGTTTTTGCTTATTTTTTCTTTTTGTTTCTATGTTTGAAAACTATTAACAGAAAAATAACTCTTTCATTAAAATATACATATTTTATTTTAACAAGTATTCAATAAATGAAATATCTATTTCCATTCGTTAATAATTAAAACAATACTTCAAATTGATTATAGAAAATACGGAAATGCGATAAATACGAAAGGTTAAGGTTACAGATGACTGCTTGACAAACACTGAAAAGGAAAAAATGATTAGAATGAATTGACGTGTCACTTTGCAGCTGCACAGCATCACTCATTAAACTTACAAAATACTTTCAATGAGACTATCTCAGTAGCTAATTGCATTTTTGATTAATTTCTACAAGCAAAATTAAAAAAAAAAAAAAACTAAAAAATCTAATCAAGTAAGAAATTTATTTAAATAATGCTACTTTCGGATACTTTAGGCAATGATTGTGCAATTAGATGTCAACATTGACATAATCAACAAGACTCTAATTAAAAAACATTTTCTTGTCAGATTACACGTCAGTCACTTCATATTACGAAATAAGAAAGCGTATCGTTTAATGAAAATATTAATTTCAATTTAAATAATATTTTTAATATCAAGAAATACATTTAAAAACTGAAAACATGTAAAGGAGGACGCGATATATTGTTAATACATTACCAGCTTATTTATAATAAGTATGAAATTTTAAAATATAAATTTTTAATAATCAATTTTTATCTATGTACACAAATATGACATAATTTTGCCGATAAACTTATTTATAACAATAGGGTGAATCTCAATAAATTCTAATATAAGTTAACAAGTAGATATTACAGAAAATGTAGTTGGAAGTAAGAAGAAAACAGTTCTCGTTATCATTGCAACAATAATTAAAATTTTACAAATACGACTAAATACAAAGTTAATAATCAATGAAGACTCAATTTTTCACGCGAATCTCTAATCATCTGATCAACAATCGAATTAAAATTTTGATGATTAAATTTTTCAGTAAAAAATTGTCCCCATTTTTAGAGTTGAATATAAGTTATTTTAAGGATCCTTAAAATATTGGGCCCTAAATAATAGTTTTCATAACACTAACACAAAAGAACTTTTCCCGCATGGCATTCTAAGTCATGATTCTCAAGTTTGCTAATTATCTACAATGCGTTAATATGAGATTTATCAAAGTCAGTCTTATATTGAAGAAAATTATAAAGATATTTACAGAATTGAAAATACCTTGAATTTGTTTGTTTTAACATTTTCAGTTATTTTAAATGGAAACTGAATAAAAACTTTTCATCGTTAACAAATATTTCGAATAAAAATTTTTGAACAATACAACTAACAATCAGCTTATGCTTCGATTTTAATCTTTCTCGTAGCTTATATATACCAAACTGCAACTATGGAAGAATTTTGGTAAAAAATTTTTAAAAATAAAGACGTAAAAAATAAAAATTGACAACATTCACAAGAGAATGACGTGTTGACGGGAATAGAGATAAACGAGAGAAAATTTTTTTTATCTCTTTTAAAGACGCGCGAAACACTTTATCAGAGAACTGTGACAATAAATTGTTGGGCAAACATAAACACGTTCCGGATAAATTCTGACAAGAGGCAGGAAAATGGATATTTATATTTGATAACAATATTTACCTTGGTAGAAACATGCACGCAACAAAAAAAAAAAAAAATCAAACGAAAAAATATTCTTGTACGAGGCGAGTTTTTTTAAGAGGCACAATAAATAAAATATGAACAGAAAATATTTTTAAAAAAAAATTTAAAAATCAGTATTTTTCAAACTTAGTATAATATTTTTCGCTCATACAAAATATAAGTTAGTTCAAAAATATAAGCAGAGCAGTAATTTACAATTGGCACATAATGTTAAAAGATAGTGAAAACCAATTGGCAACTATTCTGAACTGAAATCTTCAAAAATATAATCGGAGACTTTTAGAATCAATTGCGAAGAATCCGAGATTCCAACACAGATCCACCAATGATTGATTTTTTTGTCGCTTCAAGATCACTTTTAAGCATGGGGAATAACTTGATCTGTACCTATAATGTTTAGAAATTCAGATCCACTGCAAACACTCATCCCAGAGATAAGAATCGGGTACTCAAAACATTAAATTAAAAGTTAGAGAAGTAGCCATGCAACTAACAGCACAAACAACGCTACATCCAGATGAGAAATAAATCGTTTAAATCCCATGGAAAGCATATATAAATTATGTAATCTATGATAAAGAGAAGTGAGAAGATAAAGGTTAAAATGTTAAAAAAAAAATTATGAATTAATTTCTTTTATTAGCAACTGAAATCTGGAAATATCTGGAATAGTTAAAACGTAAGAAATTGTATTGAAATAAAAAGCTATTCCATTGGAAAATTTCACAATAGGTCAATGTGACAATAAGATAATGTCATAATCGATAAATGTGACAGAATATATTTGTTTATCGTTATGCTAATAGACTAGTAAAATTATCTACTAAAGACAGTAAGATTACCATCGGTATATTTAGTAACTACAAATGGGAAGCCCGGTCGATCCTAACAACTTTTTGTCCAAAGCCCATTTTCTGTAAGGAAAATGGTAAGCACAAATACTGCAATGTTTTCTTTATACTTCAAAGAATGTCACTGTGACCTAATGATAAAAAAGATTTCGTATTAGACTGTCCGTTAACCATTGTTGAGTAATGAGAGATCGATATTTTGTTTCTACTTTCTACATACACACACCTACAGGATAAAAATTTGAAACGTTTCCCCCCCCCCGGCTGTTAGGTAATACACTAACTTAATTTCAATACATTTCATGAAACAGAATAACTCATATCCTACTGAGTTTTCATTAATATACCTCAAGCTATGAGCTTTCATAAGCACGAATCTTAATGAATTACTTAAAAAAGGATAAGTCCGATAGCTCCATTCCACTGTAAGTGCGCGCATGTATGTAATATATATATGCACACAATTTATACTTATATTTCTTTTCAATTTACAATAAAAAACAAATTTCATCAGAGACACTGAATTTACTTATAAGTTAAAATTATATAACAAAAAGCTTAATTTTTGAGGTACATATCACAGAATTTTTAAAAAGAAATAAGAAGAATTTAATTCATTCGAACCAATAAACTAATTCTAATTTTTAAACATATTGATTCTTAATATATTTAGGCAGTCTATGTGATTGAAGGAATAATTCATTTCTGTGAGCTAAAATGTATAAATAAAATGGAAATTAATATCAATATTACTTCAATAAATCAAATACTTCAGCTATAAGTGACTTTTATAATGGATATCACATACAATCTACAATTAACTAATTTGAAACAGAATTGCGATCATTAAATAAATCCGTAAATTGACTTAGAAAAAAAATAGTATTTCATACTTTTGCTATATTTTCCAGATACATAATTTTACTTATTATCGAATATTAGTTTTTTTTGTACAAAACCACGCCCGTCATTAATTATTGGTCATTTTAATTCTAATTGGTGTGCGACTGAAAATTATTCTGTAGAGGGATGTTTTTTCAAATATATATTTATCTTTGTGTTCTGTAGATATTCATACATACTGTCTGGTGAGGAAAATAAATTTTGTGCATTAAAAAGACAAGACTTCGAATTCATACTCATCATAAGAATAAGTTTATAGATTTAATAAGAATTAAATAAGAAATGAGTGATTCAGCAAAAAATTTAATATGAGAACTTCAATTTTTTTTTCTTTCTTTAACGATGCACACTTCGTCAACACATTTTTATGATTGTAACGAAATGTAAGGACAGTTTCGTTGACTTCTACAAAAGCATCCACTGTTGCATTTTCGGAAAGAGGTAAAGTTCAATCAGGACTTAATGTTTAAAGAGAATTTTAAGCAAACTTATAAGAATGCAAACACCTCCGGTGAACCGCGAAACTGGATCAATAACTATTAAATTGAAGGCTTATTTTCACTTACCGGACAACAAAAAAGGAAATCATTTTCTATTATTATAGGTGAATAAAAAGAGCAAAGAGCTGTTTTTATTTACCTATAATAATAGAAGTATGTTTAATAACTTCACAGTAGAGTGATATTTAATACTATTTTTACAATATTAATATTTTAGGCTCATTGCTTAAAATTTTAGTATTGCAAAAATCCTTTTTAATCATTTGAAAGAAAGGCAAAAATTTTGCAAAAATTTCAAATGAAGAAAGCTGATGCACTTAAAACTTTAAAAATATATATATTTAAATTAGTGTGTGTGTGATTAAAATATATATAATTGAGAATAAATTTCACCTATTGTATTTACAAATAAGCACGAAAGCTTTATAGAAGTCTGAAATCTGATATTCTTTCTTAAGCAATTGCTAAAAATGGAACACAAAAAATAAAAAACGAATGCTTTCTGTGAATAAATATGATGCATAAAGAATAATTGTTAAATGCGCCAATACGAATAAACTACATTTTAAAGATATTCTATGAATAATTTTTAATCATTTGAAAGAACGGCAAGAATTTTGTAAAAATTTCAAATGAAGAAAGCTGATGCATTTAAAACTTTGAAAAAATAAATAAATAAAATCTTGCATTATTATAAAATTCAGTAATAGTATTTAATACGAATTTCCCTGCCAAACATTATTAACATTGCAAAATGAAAATAATTCCTGAATAATAAAAAAACCAAATAAATTATCCAAAAATATTAAATAACTGTATTTATCATTTCCTAATAATATAATTCCACCCATCTTGCATTAATAAAATATTTAATAATTAAAAAAAAATAGTGATATTTAATGCGAATAGCTAAGAATATAAAATTAAAGGTAAAAGCAAAAATTTTTAACCTGAAATATTGAAAGAATACTGTAGTAAAAATATAAAGAATTAAAAAAAAATATATTTGATTAAAGTATATCAAATTTTCTAGATACATAACATGGAAAGCTTCGTAACTAAAAGGTAAATAAAAAATCTAATAAAAACTTATCGTTCAACTTTTGTTATTAATTTAAGAATTTTAAATATTAACCTATAACTGAACTTTTTTAATCATTTTTTATTTAAAAAAAAAAGGATCAGATTTTCTTAATCAGAACATGTTAACATGCCAGGAAATTATAAATTGTAATTTTGGTAAACTATAAATAATAAAGTAGTAAATAATGAAGATTTTTTATTATAAAACTTGATAATTTAGCACCATATACAAATACAAGCGATGCTTGAAAGAAAGAAATAATAGAAACGGTTTTCACTTCACTTTATCTAAAGAAAAACCAAAAATTTCAGGAAAAAATTAATTAGCAGCAAATATTTCTAACTAATAAAAATATTAATGTTATCAAAAGAACCAGAACACTTTCCAAAATATTAACTCATTTTCAGTCGCATTCTCTTCATGCCTTCGCGTAACTCTAAAAATACCCACATCAGAAGACCTTGAAATTATCAATCTTTTAGTTGAACCAGATTCAGATCGAAACATCATACCTGGACAAATCCCTCGACGTCCTCCAAGATGCAAGGTGGCCGTATAACAGCTCCTAGAGGCAAAGTCGGTGCACAAAACATAGCCGTTGTATCTCAAATAAAACGAGACAAAATATGAGTTTCAAAATAAACAAACGGTCCGATATTTACTTGCCAACGAGATGAAAACTGCGTCGACGCGGGAAGAAGAGAAAATTGAAGCAAAGAGAGTGAAAAAAAGAACCAATGGAATAGTAAAAAGATGGCGAAAGACAAGAAAGAAAAAGAGAATAAACTATCACGTAGTAGTAACAGCTGTATATGACAGAACTACTCATGTTTACCCACGCTACCAATTTTGCAGCAAGAGAAACTGACGGTGATGTGACGTAAGCGTATATATCACGCAAATTCGAACGTAATAAAATGTGATGACATATTTGTTAATAAAGTTCTGAAATGCATAAATTAATAAATTTTCTACGTTTTACTAATCTTCACTTTCAAATGACAAACGTGTGATGTGTGTGATTTCAACCATCAATTAATTTTCTATTAAAACGAAAGTAAAAAAATAAAGTTATAAATGCAAGATTTCCGTAATTTTCTATAACATGAAATTCAATTTAAATATAAAAAATTTTTATGAATCTACAGTTTAAAAAAATTTATGCATGCATTTAAATTATATATTGATGCATTATTCAATTAAATATTAATGAATTCATCAACATAAGTAAATTAGCTAGATCGCGTAATATAATCGCGCAAAAAGTAGTAATAGAATTGTGACAGGAGAAATTGTATTACAGTCCACAATTAGGACAGTAGAACGATGCTGTTAGCATAATAGAAATAACTTCTGTTCAATTTAGGCAAAACTCAAATTCCAAGAAAGATGCCGTTGTTTGCAAAGTATATGCAAAGTCATTACATTTCAAACATGAAATAAAAGTGATGAAATATGTCTTTCAATAGAATAAGGATGTAAGACTTGTTAATTTGGTATGGCAAAAAAAAATCTATATACGACTGATAAATATACACGTCGACAAGTGCTTGAAACACCAAGCCACGGTGTGCGCAAGTGAGCTGATTCGGAAAACCATGGTTTATAAAAAAAATTTCATTCACTATACCTAAGATAGAATTATTTGGATGGATTATAAAATTAATCTAATTTTGTGAATGTTGTAGTTGAGAGTTGCATATAGATGCGATTCAATTAAAACTTGTTCGTTTAATTCTAAGTACATTCCAGTAATTAATCTACTAGCTACAGTCTAGTCCATAGATTACTAGAATATAGCAGATATTAGTTCTGCTAGCTATATGGATTAAGGTTACTAGCTATATATAAGGTAATGTGTATTGTGTATAACAATATATTTTTGTTTATTTTAATATTATGAAACAGTAGTAAGATATGGATTATTATTTAAGTTTTATTATACTCATTTCATAAATCATTTTACTGGCTATAAATCTGAGACTTTACATTTTACATACATTTAAAATACATTATCACTAATGTTTACAAAATTTTATGCAAAGAAATTTTAATTAATCACCAAAAATATTTTTCAGTAATAACGCGTTTCGTTTGTCACTTTTCGCAAATGATTGTTACTTCACCCGAGATCTAATTTAAAAAATGGATTTCAAACAGCAACAAATATCTAGCTTGGAGGGAAAACTGGGCCCAACAGCTGTTAAGCAGAAAATCATTAAAAATTCAAGCACAAATCATTAAATTTAACTAGGCTATAAATGACAAATTTTCAGAAAAACTGCAGCTCTATAACTTTATTATTATATATAATACAGAGAATATACTTTGAAATTACGATAACTTATTTGATAATTTAGGAACATTATAATTAGCAAAATTCTTTAAACATACACTATTAAAATATTTTCATGTTATATTTAATATTAGAGTCCTTGACTTAACATTTTAATAAATTTTTTGTGTGTTAATGTTTAATAAATGTCTCGTGTAGAAGGAATGTATTTTGTGTTTTTCAACTATCTTGGAAACGACAGGATCGTAAGAACATCACACCATGCTGTTTTCCCTGTTAATTTAATAATATATTAAATTAGGAATTTCAAAATTAAACGGAAATTAAAAATTTATACGAAATATTTAACTAATATATGTTTAGTAAGCCTTTAAATACGCATCAAATAAGTGAATTTGTGCTCTAATATATATAATGTACATTAGGAATATTTTTGAACTATCAAAACTTCGTGGATTCTCTCAATCGCCCACAGGAATCAACCGCTATCAACTGGACATATGTGAGGAAAGCGTAAAATAATTTTCCACTAAACTTTAGAATATTTATTTGAAAATAAGAATGTTTTACCAATGAAAATAATGTGAATCGTATTAAACGCAAAAGGCAACCTAAAAATTCTTTAATTTTTCGTTATCGAGAGCAACATTTAAAGCAAATTAACTTGAGGGGAATACTCTAATAAATGCCACTTAATTTCACATCCTGTGAATATTATATATGTAAGATAAAAAGCAAGGTGTGAAAAAAGCTTATAATAATTCGATTTTAACCCAAATAAGTCATTGAAATGAATTATCAGAGAGTATGAGTCAATCAATGTAAAACAGATTAAACAGCTTGTTGTACAGCTCGTTCTAAATTTAAAAACGAGTGCACCACACAGCCTAGCAGAAGATTGAAGAGAGTATAATTATTTCTCTCAATTGCTAGATTTCAACTTTTTATCATACTTTCTCATTTGTATTTCACTTATTGCAATCTCAAACATCAGCCAGTGATTTGGTAATGAATTTACTAATACGTCATAAGATACACTATACTAATTTATTTCTTTAAATAATTAGAAACTCAAACATAAGTTTTTCAATAATTATTTGTAGGTGGCAGTCTTCACCAAATAGTTCGTTTCATTCAGTATCTCAGACTCAAAGAAAATTTCAACGAAAATTCACTTCCGCTTTTTTACGAAGACGACAATACGACCTTGGTGTTTCCTGGTCTTCCTTCTCAGACGCAGACGAACTAAAAACGGGACAAAATGCTCGTACACAAGCAATCAGCCTTCTAAACGCCGGCGAATGAAAACACAAGGTTACACAGTAACAGCAATGACACACTTCGGATTTCAAGGTGCTGTACCGGCTCACAATGGGAATTACCCATTCGCTTTCTTTCTCCAGTCAGCTAACTTATGCTGGAAAATGTCCAAATCAGTAATTTCGAATAAAATTCTTTCAGAATTTAAAAGTCACCTACTTAATTCTTGAAATGCCATACTATCAACGTGAAAAGACAAATTAATTTTTTTAAAAAATATATTAATTTTTTAGGATTTATAAAACAATTTTAAATTTTTGCAATAATAATTAACTTCATAGTTATTACTATAATTATTCAATAATATACTTTCAAAACATAAAAATTAGAATATAATTTCATGAATAGAATGTTTTATTAGTATCCGCATTTTTATTATCAGTAAAACAACATATTAATATTCATTCCAAAAAATATTTTTTTTTAAAAATCAATTTCATTTATTTTCAACTATTTTTTATTTTAAATAAAAATTAAGAGGAAAGTATACGAAATTAATATGCACAAAGTTCCTTATTCCTATAGCAAGAAAATGAAAAAAATAAAGAATCGCATGAATAAATTCTGATATAATAGCGTTCAAGACAAACCAAACAAACGCTGAATTCAGAAGAAAAAATCGCATCCATCTCAAACATTTCTTCAA
Source organism: Latrodectus geometricus (assembly GCA_026290005.1). NCBI lineage: Eukaryota > Metazoa > Arthropoda > Arachnida > Araneae > Theridiidae > Latrodectus > Latrodectus geometricus. Next base: position 100,901 of record JAPDSC010065408.1, on the reverse strand, counting down.
AATTTTGAAACAATATATTCTATATTGTTATTCGTAACATTATATACATAAATGTTAACATATACTTTTTCTCTCTTATTCTCTCTTTTACGTTCTATATTCAATATACTTATTCAAAGAATTACTGATGAATTTTAACTAATCAAATTATCTATATAATGTATCACTATCACTTATAAAGCAAATCATAATTTTGCTTCCATTCAAAAATTTTATTATTTTAAATAGATATCTAAAGAATTAATCAATTTCTTAATTTTTACATAAAATACAAAATATATAGACAATACAATTAAAATTACTGATAAAAGATTTAAAAAAAAAAAAAAAAAAAAAGTTTAATAATATTCACTTTTACATATATATCTTGCCTGAATTTTAACAAAATCCAGATTTAGGTTTATTTTTTAGCATTTCATCAATAAAAAAATTAGATATATTATAAAATTTTAAAATATCTTAAAATAAACCTAAAATGTTATTATAATACAGCAAAATTATTAATAGTTGAAAATAGTAGTTATTACTTAAAGATTATCAAAATCCTGAATAGCATATAAAATTTTAATACATTTGACTTAAAAAATTCGTGCACCACCCTGTCACTTATTCATGAAATTGTCTAACATTTCAGTCATATAATTGATCAAAATAAAGACATTTTAATGTAAATGTTTTTGATGTTGTTGTTGTTGTTGTCGCGTGCCAGCCAGGATGGCAATATGGGGTGCGCTGCTCCACTTTTCCAACTGAACCATATTTGGTGTGAAGTCCGACTTACTCAGTACACACATGCCATAGGTATCCGTTTATAGGGTAGACAACCATTCACACACAAAGAAAGGACAAAGACAAGAAAGAGAGAAAGTTCATCCATGCCCGAGCCAGGATTCGAACCCAGGTCTCACCCATCTGTAGTCAGGTACGCTAACCACTAGACAGGTTGGGCGGCAATGTATTTGATCAAATAGGTATAACCAAATATATAAAATACTAATGATATTTAAAGAAATATTGAAGATATTTAGTTGAAATTTTTGCAATTAATATTTATTTACCAAAAAATCAAAATTTATAAAATTTGACTCAAATAATAGAAAATTTATTAACTTCGGTAAACTCTTATTCATTAGTTTGAATTAAATGTTTTCAAACACTTAAATATATCTACACTCATAAAAACATAATCTATTTAATTCCAAAATTAATATTTAATACTTAAATGTTAATATAAACAATATAAATAAATATTTTAACTTTAACATACATGACTAAAAATAAGATTTCAATTTCAAAGTCACTAAATTTGTTTATTTTCAAACTTTTTTTTTAAATTTAAAAATATTTTTTACTAATATTATCAGTCAAATTATTAGATTTTTTTCAATTCAAATCTAATTTTAATAATTTTATTAAAACCATTCAATCCTTTACATGAAATATAATCAAATAATTTTAGTCCAATTAACTTTATAAATTTTCATTTGAAAAAAAAACTTACAATAAAAAGATATTCTTTTCATAGCGTCCAATTAAACTACATTTCAGAAATTAATTCTTAAATTTCTACACTGATTAACATTGGGACACAAAACTCAATAAAATTTTAGTCTTATAAGCATTTTACGAACAGTTCATTTTGAATACTATCTATTTTTTATTAACCCTCATAATTTAGGAAATAGTAAGAAATGTATAAGGAAATATTGGTTTTAAATAAATGTTTTTTAATTGCCTTTTTTGTTCTTCCTACGCCATTGCTTCCTTTTTTTTCCCCCTTAACTGCTGTAGACGTGGTTTTAGAATTTTAATATTAAAACAATGGAATATTTATACGATCATTTACATCACTATTTTATACATATTTCTCCTCTATTTTGTCTTACGAATTATAATTCATTTTTTTCTCATTTCTTTTCAATTTTTATTTGATCTTAATATTAGAATATACAATTCATTCTTTACAGTTGCAATTACAAATATAATATTCATTTCATTATCTTAGCAAGACCCTTATAATTCGGATACTTATTCGTTTCATTTCACGGTGGATTAAATTACAGCAAACATTTTCTCATGTTCTCCTATTAAGTCACATTTTTAATTCCTCTTCTAATGCTAAATTTTGATCATTATGTTTACTTCGACGTACAATTTTTATCGATAAATTATCCGTTTTTCTAAATATTTTATAATTTGAAATATTTAGAATTTTTTATAGTTTAAAATATTAAAATTAAAAAATAAGATACAAAATTTCCAAATGTTAAATGTGAAAATCAAAAAGGTGATATATATATATATATATATATATATATATATATAATTTTTATAATCCAAGTCAATACATTGTATCTATTAAAAAACTTAACTAACACCATATGCTTTGTAAAAGATTTCTTCTCTCTCAAGTTATAAATACCTTTAAATTACATTTTTATGAAGAGCTAAATTTTAAAGAAAGAACTTCATTAACTGAAACTTTACCTAGAAATCAAAATAGGAAAGTGATATTCTTTAACAAAAACTGAAACTTTCTTAAGTATTCGCAAATAAAAAAAATCTACATTTTTATAGTAAAATAAGTATTTTATTTAAATACACCATTTACGTAAACAAGCGACGTCATGAATAAAAAAGAAGTTTCGTCCATTTCTAAATAAGCACACGAGATCGTCAATAGGTTCGAAAATCCCTTGAGAAGCGCAAAGATCTTACTTTACCGCGAAAACTGCCTCCCATTCAATACTGCTCAGATTAATCAATATTCAGTTGCCCATGGTAACTAACATTCCAAAAATAGGAAAACTTAAATGCAATGACTCATTTGAACTCCTTCTCCAATTTCAGTTTTCAATAGCAAAACACTTTAACGAATTCTAACATTTAGCGAAGAAAGAATAACGATAAAAAAGCATGTTTTAAATATCATAAACAACACATTATGACTTATTCAGAATAAATTATGAATTATCACATGTTAAAATGTCTCGAAATTAAAAGCTCATCACCACAATTCTATAGAAATTAAGTATCCATTTTACTCTTTAGTAGGATATGCAAATAACTTTCTTTTCATACATAAACACACAAATGCATTTTAATTCGAACGTCTCAATCTTGGTATTCAACCGATGAATAAATAGTGTGAAATTATTTTATTTATTGTTTTTAATGTATAAATTATATGCATGGGATGATCGGTAAATAGATGGAATAAATATATTTCCATAAAAACACATTTTCTCATATAGTTCAGTATATCATTATCCCAGAAATGAATACCCCTTTGGTTACAATTTACTTGACTTCTACGCAAATGTAGCACTGAACAATCAAATCAGTATCTTACAAATGAAATGGTAATTATAACATAAAAACCCAGAAGCGTTTTTACAAGAAAAACTGGTAAACACTAAATTAATACATAATATTAGTTAAGGAAAAAGAAATCCACATTAGTTTTTCAGTAACAGGCTGTAACGGTCGATATCTCAAAATAGTAATAAAAAAAAAATGTTCAGATTTGTGCTCGTTGAAAAAGTGGCATTTCGCATTAAAAAATTCTTTTGCTATTTTTTGTTTGGTATATTTAGTTGTGAGTTATCGTGTTTAAAATGAATGACAACAAAGAAAAAATAAGTTAAGTCTTTAATTAAAAATGAAATTTAAATGTTTTTTATAAACTAAAACAATTCAAGGTTATAATTCTTAAAAATGTCAAAATGTGAATATTCTCTAATTGGTAAATAATTATATGATTAACATGTCTTTAAAGCTGTTAAGGAATAATAACTATTGATAATTTTGATTTGCACGTTTTTTTTATTTATTATTTGCATATTTGGATTTGGCACAATTTTTAGCTTTTCTTTGATAAAGGCCAAAATGCAATCCAGGAGGCTGAAAGCGTGGATAGTTTGTTTGTTTGTCGCTCAACTGAAAATTTTTGCACACGATGGCTAATTAGAATAAAGTGGATTCCGAACCATTACAAACATCTACACCAAAAGTGGGATTCGAATCCACAAACTGTTGAACCGAAGGCATGGGTGCTAACCATTCGATTACCAAATGGGCAACAGTGGATGGTGCATACGGCCACGATACTGTAACAAACTATTATATGCAATTACGGTTTCATCAATTCCGTTGAAGTATTTTATATATTAAAGATACACCTCACACTGGTCGGCCCATCGTCGAAAATGTCGATAAAATCAGTAAAATGATCAAAATTGACCGGCAAGTGTTATCAGTGTTGCAAAATTGCCAGAGATAAAGAACAGTCATAAAACAGTTTTAAATCATTTGCATAAAGCGAATCCGAGACACGTTAAATAAAGTCTTGAAATTCATACAAAAATAATGGATATTTTTTCACTAATTAAATAAATTTTAAAAAATAGCACATACATCTTTATAAATAAAATTTATATTTTGTTCGTACGCTACTTATTGTCCGGTTCGGTGACGAATTCTTATTGAGAGCAGCTGTACATAAATGGAGTGAAATTTATATCAAAATGTCAGTCTCTGACTAACTTTAAATGTATATAAAGGCCATATTTAATTTCAAAATTTTGATAATAGCGTTTATAATTTAAAATACGATTAAAGCTGATTTGAAATACATGTAATGTTGTTAATACCATAATGTAACATTACATTCCAAAACATTTTTCAAGAAAAAAATTAAGTGGTGTATATGTGTGGTTCTTCTTCTTATTTTAAAATTATTATCCCTGCATAATCGATGGGAATAGGGAAAAAATATTTACGGCATCAGATTCTCCCTTCTATTCCCAAACATTTTTTTTTAAAGTAACGATTATTAATTTTCTTTTTCGATTTTTGTTCTGGAACACAAATACCGTTAATTTGTTTTTAGCTGAATATAATTTAGACTTTATGAAGCTAAGTAGTTTTTAAACAAAACTAAGCAAAATAGCAAATAACGTTATTTTTTCAAATGGCATTTTTCCTTAAAAGCAGAGCCCAAGTTTTCCACTGGAAAACGCATAGAATCTGTGACCCGATAGAATACTTGGCAAATAGCTTTAAAGTTGAAGACTATAAAAACTTAGATATAAATAAATAGAAATTAAAAGAAAAGAGTGTAAAGAAAGGACATGAAAAAATCTATCATTTCTTTATATGACCAAAAATACTTTTAAGTATCAGAGAAATGTTAGAGAGCTCCTTAAATCTATACCAAAAAAATTAATATTTCCTGTTTAAATCCTTAAGCGATCATTAATGTGATTTAATATCAAAAACCTTGTACAAGAATGCATAAAAATCCTTAGTTATATTTTCCTCCATAATTTTTAGTTATTTTCTAAATTTAAAAACAATGAAGTTTTTGCATCTTTATAATTTACTGCTCAGAAAAGATCAACTTATTGTTGATGCAAAATTGAACTGCATAGATAAAATTTAGAATTTAAAAAAATTTGCCGAAAATGCAGTGTTTTTAAAATAATAGTTCGAATTGAAAAACTTGAGTTTTTGCATCATTAATAAGAAAATTTTGATTTTAAAGGAAAATCCCAAACACTACCACATAGTTACCTTATGTAGATTCATTCGGGGAAAAAATTATTTATCCTCAAAAATTCTTATTAATTATGTTACAAATTAATTGAAATTCCATGAAAAGGGAATTAACAATTTTTTGTGTTCGTTTTAATATTTTTAAAAAAGTTTTTTTTTATAATTTGTTACTCAAAACACTTATTCATTAATCTTCACTAATTAAAATCAATTGTTTAGTCAGCATTATAAACAAGATTACGTGGCTGGTCTATAGAATTTTAAGAAATACTTATAACTTTTGTACTCATAACTTTTGGAATAATTTTCCACTAGTGACTGCACTATTCAAACTATCCACAAATGAAATTCTATATTTATGAACTGTATACTGATTCTTTAATTTAAAATCCCCTCATAACAAGAAGCTGACAAATTTATTAAATATAAATATATATATATATTACATAATGCAATAGGAGAATATATCAAATTGATAATTAATTCTAATTTTTGGAAAGAGCAATTAGGAAAAATCATGTTCTCACTACACAAACTTGCTCTTTTTAAAAAAAAAATAATAAAATTAGCTATTTATTCAAATTACCTATACTAAAATTAAATAAGATCAAAAGTTAAAACAATATTGAATATTTGTCTTGGAAATCTACACAAGATAATTTAATATATATATAATACATTGCATAGACTTAAAAAAACAACAAATAAATTTGATACTTTAAATATTAGAATTTATTCAAATGTTAGAAAACAAAATTTGTCCTCATTCTTCATACTGAAATGAAGATGGAAAATTTTAATGCACAGGCTGTTAAATCTAAATGCAATGTTTTGATAAATATTTATAAAATATTGTTTAAATATTTAAATTCTGCTGTCTCACAGATTAACAAAGGAGTGAGAAAAATATGTTTGTAATATGGGTATTCACAACTATTCACTCAAACATGATTGAAGGTGGGAAAAAATTTGAATAAAAGGCCAATATTCTTAAAAATTTTAAACTACAGCATGGTTGCATAACAAACTTTAAAAACAAAAATTATCTTGAAACATATTTTCAAACTCAGTTTTAAGAAAGACTAACAATTGAAAGTTGTTAGTCTGGAGGGTTGAATTACATTGAAAGTCTGGAGGGCAAAAATTTAGTAAATTAATATAAGAACATTTTTCAAAATAGTTTTGAAGATTATTTTTTAGATATTAATTTGTAGTCCCAATCAATATTCCTACAAGAAGAAAAAGCCATTAAATTAAGATTTCAGAATCACTTTAAAAAGTGCATGGGATAAAAATGTCTCAAAATTCTCAAGTTTAAATGCCTTTGTTTTTTCTCTTCTCCAAAAATGTTCTTTTTCCATAAAAAAAATATAAAATATTATTATGTATATATATGTATTATAATATTATGTATATATATTAGTTGCTTACAGTTAATTTTATAACTATTTTATTGCCAATTCATCTTAAAGAGCAATATTAAATATATAGATTTTTAATTAATGGAAAATATATCGAGAGCACTCCTAAATCATTCATAACTAAAAGAGTATATATTTATTTATAGTTAAAAAATGTTTTTTCAAAATAAATATCTAATCTAATATTATAATTCTAAGCATTAAGTTATTAAACTATAAAAGTTAACAGTAATATTTCACAAGTATGTATTTAAAAGTGTTGAATTGATATATCACTTGTACAATGTATAAATTGATCAGAAAATTTAAAGATCCAAAGTATAATTTCAAGTATTTTTTTTATTTCAAATTCTGTTTTTACAATAATAATTTGCTTCTGATTATTATTTTTATCTTTATAAAAATTTTGGCCCAGCGAAAAAATGAAGACACTTATAAAGCATTGATTCAATTTTTTTTCCCCAGGGATAAGAAATTTTTCAAAAATGGGATATAATAATTGCTATCATACTAGCAAGAAAAAATAATAGAAGGAAATATATTATTCAATAATTTATTAAAAGTATGAAAACTCTCACTAATCTAAAATTTTACTCTAAAAATGGACAGAATACATATTAATACATTATATCACCAGACCTCATTCCTTCACATTTTTTATACTTTAATAATGTGAATAAATAATAAAAAAAAACATTCAAATGTATTTATACATGTTGGTACATAAGCTACATGGAGCTTTAATATATTGTCAAAATTAGCTATCAAATACAAAATCCAAAATATTATAGATTGAATCATAGCAAGCAGAACTGCATGAACAATGAATTTCTATTAATACAACTCCTTGTTGCAATGATTATACTAGTAGGCCTATAAAATTATAAAATGCAAAGTTAAATATAATTGTGAATACAATAACACTTGTACATGTTTCAACATATTTCCCTGCTAATTCAAATTACATATTGTAAACTATGTGAATAAAATAATTTTTATAATAGATATTTCAATATTAAGTTAAATAAATGATTAATTTTTTTATTTTAGATAAAAGCAAAGAAACAATTTAATGAGTTAATTATAAATTACACTTTATGTAAAATAAAAATTGTTATTGTCATCTGAAAATATAAGTTGTAAAATGAATAATAATTCACAGTTCAATGCACAACAATATTTATAATACATTGAATAAATATATATATATGGTGCTATAATATATAGATGTTACCGTGAAAGACCGAAATCAGAGAATGTTGACATTCACCGGTGAATGTCAACACATACCAAAAACGTTGGTGAAACCGTACAATTGATTACATTTCTTGCATTTTCGGACCATCGCCGGTATATGTCGACAATCACAGACAAGCTTTGGTGGAATTTGAAAAGATGATTAAAGAGCTCGAAAAGGAGATAACAGAAGGCAACGTCAACAAAGAGGTGCGGCCTAGAGCATTTAATTTGTTTGTTGTCAGGTTTGTCCCGCGGGTTAAAAGTCCTCTACACTTCCTCTAGTCACCGTGATTGGTCACTCCTCCTTTCTAAGAGAGGCGATAAGTTAAGTCACACATGTGACGTTTTTCACGCCTGAAATATTGAGATAAGAAAATGCAAATCTGCATTTCTCCTCTCCAGATACGGAGAGATGAAACGCATATTCAAGATTCACCATTAGTGCATTGTGGATGTCGACATTTGCCGGTGTAAGTGAGAAATGAGGATATCTAGCAAATATTTCGGACATACACCAAGCGACTACGTGAATGTTGACATTCACCAGCGAATGTCGACATTCTCCAGATTTCGGACTTTCACGGTAACATAGACACAAAAATCATTTTCTACTACAAGTCGTTTTTGTAATACATTTCAGGAAATAAAGCTAATAACCTGCCATGAATCATGTTGAATGTGCATAATTTTTTTGTATATTCTTCCTCATATAATTTAAAAATAACATTCTTAAAAAGCTTGATAAACTTTATTAAGAAAATAAAAAATTCAATAAAAACACCTTATGTTAAGTAAGTAATTTACTGCCTTTTTTCTGCATGTTTATAAAATCATTTTTCTACAGAAAAAATTTAAATACAAAATCTAATAATTTCTTACAAATATTTTAAATATTACACAATTCAGGAACATTAATTATTTAAAACCAAAAATATGCTATAAAATTTTTCAAAATTTTTAAATTCTAAGGACTTAATTTAAAACTTGACACTTATTTCAAAAAATATTAAAAGATTTTCTAACAAGATAAAATATCTATTAACAGAATTATTTATTATTTCTTTATTTTACATTAGTAAAATAGTGAGATGATATTTTAATAGATAAAAGTAATTTAATGAAATAAAATTGTACATTTATCATATAAATCTACAGATCAATTAACAGTATCTTCATTATAGATAAAAAATAAATATTTAGGAGCAACATAGCCTGACTAACATGTTTTAAAATAATCTTATGAAAATTAAAATAAATACACTTATATCTTTAAATAAAATATACAAAATAGGTATACAATAAAGTTTTAGAAACTTGTAAAGTTCGTTGGAAATCTGTAAATAAAAAAATATGCTTAATGTGTTTCTAAAAACAAATATAAGTATGCATAGTTTTGTAAAAAAAATACGTCTATATAAATTACACAATTTAAACTATATGTAATTTAGCTGGATGCATTTTTTCTAAATGTTTTATTATAAACTATGCAATAATAATTAGTTTTATTTTAATTTTGATTTAGCCAATAATATTTATTTCACATATTGTAAAGCTTAAACAATTAATTTCATTCACTCGTAAGTCTATATTTATCTTTCTGTATTTAATTCTTTAATTATTTGTTCTTATAAGAATTTTTAATTTACAGTTATATTAACTATAAAAAAAGTTAATAAATTTTGGATTATTAAAAATATATTACCTTCAATTTAGGCCATTATTTTATTAGTTAATAATGGTTTATTATTATTTTATTATTAAATAATAATTTAGGCCACTATTTTATTCTAAAAATATTCTAATATTAACAATTGTGTTAAAAACAAATATTTCTAAGCAGTAAATGAAAAATGGTTTATAATAGATTAATAGATACACATTAAAATACAGATTTAAATTTGTTAAAAAAAAAAAAAAAAAAAAAAAAAAAAAACCCTTGCAAAGTGAGGCATTTTAAGATTTATGACACAAAATAGAATTTTATGTTAACATTAAACTAAACTTAGTGATGTGACAGCCTATATTATTTTCATGACTGAGGGACCTAGAGTGTGAAGCATATGACTCAGTTAGATAGTCAGCCCAACAAAAAAACCCCAGTCTTTAGTTCCCAAGCATTCATAGTACTCAGTTTTATATACCCACAGAAAGGATGAGTTGAACCTTGCCCAGGACTGAACCTTGAAATGGTGCTTTAGGAGAATGACCAGGAACCTTATGTTAACAATATAGTTTTAAAAATCTTGTCATCAACAGATAATTTATTTATACACGAAAAACAATTTTGCAAAAAAAAAATTTAATATAAACGTTTTATTATCAAAATATGAATATATAGATATTTCATAAGACATAGAGCACAATATTATTGTACATAAACTTTTTTTTGCGATATGTTATGGGTTCACAAACTCATACACTATTAATTTTATCATTTAATATACATGAATAAGTAAAAACTCAACATATATAAACCCTCATAAAATACTATCCTACTACATAATTTGTCATAAAATAGTTTTATGACAAATTATTCAAACGTAAAGTAGCATGATCTAAACAAAATGAGTATCTAGATATAGACAGAGTCAAACATTCAAATAAGTTAATATGATCTTTGTAAATAATGAAGTGAAAATTGTGTGATATTCCATTTACGCTTACAACATACTACTTATATACAGAAGTATAACAAAACAGCATATTTAAAACTGTTGCTAAAAACATTCTATACACTTGATAACAATTAATATTTGACAATTCAGAAGTTAAAACAATATTGGTTAGTGTCATCATACCATGAGTCCCTTTAGTAAAATATTCTATTTAAGAAGATATGTTATAAATAATTGAATAATTGTCTACAATAGTATAAAATATTGTCTAGAACTATCATCACTTTAGATAACAATCAATCTTTCTGGGGATCATAAAAATATCTTTTATATCATTACAACTTGCAAATCAGCTTAACTATGACCTCAAGACTATTGAAGAACGCGTCTATTAACAGAGCAGCAATACTTTGACATAACTATTCATGTAATGCAACAGAAAATCTAATTTAAATGACCATGAAATTATTTGAAATTACAGGAATAATATGCAAAAGCCTACTATAATCACAATTGCTACTTATTAAAAGAAGTACATGCATATAAAAACAGGGGCATAGTACCTTAATGAATAGATTCATATAGATTATATACTCAGAAATATTACATTGAGATCCACTTAATTTGATCCATCTTTATTTGCATTTCATATCCTGCAAACATAATTTATGATCAAAGAGGCCCATATCTAATATCATACAGCAAACAAGAGTCCTTAAGAAGATATGTTATTTTGTCTGTGTTTGTTACATAACTGACTATTTTGACAATTAATAAAACATGTTGTTTATAAATTACTTGTTTCTAATACTCAAGCATAATTGTTTGTCATCTGTCACTGTTTTTCAAATAGTAACCATTGCAATTCTATAAAAATTTGGAGAAAAAATATTTCTGTAATCCCAGCATCTATTGAATAGCATTTCTTGATTGTCATCTACCAACTGTGGCACTCTGTGAAAGTTATCTTTTAAATGTGAGTGATCATAAATATTTAGCTGATAACTATACTTTGAATGAAAAATACATATGAAAAGGAATTATACCATTTTAAAATAATAAAATGTTATTCATTACAGAACCTACCAATATTTATCATTAAAACTTATAGGTCTAAATCAAATTATTAAATATTAAAAATGGCTATTTGACACATATTAATATTGCAATTAATACTTTGCAGATAAAAAAAAAATTCAGCTTACATTTGAAATTGAAAATCTTAAAGGAAAAAAAAAAACTACAATCCTATACATATTTAATATAAATATGCAGATACACAGAGTAGGCAAAATACAATATTTAAATCAATGAATGTTTAAAAATTCTATTTTTACATTTAGTTTTATTAATCACTCAACTTTTTTTTTTTTTTTTTTTTTTTTTGTATATGAGGGCTGATTAAACTGTAACTTCAGTTTAAAGTGAATTCTGAGCCATTACAACCATCATCCCCTAGATGGGTTGGGTTTTGTGGCACAAGGTCCAAAAAGGAGACGCTGTGCTAAAACTTAAATTTTAATAATAAACTTGTACTAAAGCCAAGCTTAATATTTAAAAGTTAAAATACAAAAATAAATATACATATTTCAATTAAAACAAATATAAATAGTAAAATAAAAATCAAAATTTACAAATTTCAAATGATAATATTTAAAAAAGATGAATAAAAACAATTGCCTTCAAAAAAGAAATAAAGGTTTCTGTGGAGTGACTCCTCCACTAAATCATACATAATTAAAATGTCTGTGTCAAAAAATGTAAAACGGTAAATGTTAAAATCAGGGCAAATTAAAATATGAAAAACAGTAAATTACTCATAGCATGTTTCAAACCATGGACTTAATTCATTTAGAAATGATATCTGTGCGTGAAATGTGTGTGTCTAATAAGAAGGCGAGTTAAACGAACATCGGCACTTCATAACAATAAAACTAATAATGGAATGATATATGGGAAAATGGAATGAAATTTACAGGAGACCTGCATATTCCATAACTCTTGCTAGAAAGAATAAACAAATTTTTTTAAAAACTTTTCTTCTGTCTATAAGAAGGACAGATGGACGAAGTATAGCCGATGCAGATTTAGCAGCTGCATCAACCTTATCTTTGCCCTCAAGACCTATGTGACTGCGGATTCAACATAATTTGATGTCCCTTGCATCCCCTAGTTGGGACTCGAACCCACAAGCTCTTGAACTAAAGGTAGACTAACAGTTCTGTTATCAGCAAAGAAAAGCTATATTTTTGTTACATATGCTTAAAAACAAAAGCTTACTTGGATCAAAATCTAGTAATTAAAATGTAGTTAAGTAAACTTACAGGTCCACCTGGAGCACTTCGATAAGAGGCAGACACACTAGCACTAGGCTGAGGAACATCAGTTAGAAGTGTAGGTGATACTGAGTGCAACATCATACTAGTGGCCCCTTCTGATTCGTTACTCTTTGTTGATGAGGTTGGACTTAATATCTTCGTTGGTGATGTTTTTGGTATTATACCAGTATCTCCTTCTGCAGGAGGATTTTCATCTTGTATAGGCATCTCACTGCATAACTATATAAAATATATAAAAATAAATCAAAGAAACCTAATATTGTTTAATACGAAACAACAAAAAATGAAATAAGAAAACACCTGATTCAATCATCAAATATTTATGTATATATATATATATATATATATATATATATATATATATATATATAT
>JAPDSC010065408.1:35603-65482 GCA_026290005.1 Latrodectus geometricus | reverse complement strand
AAGTATATAGAAGATTTTTTTTGTATATATTTGATTTTCCTTTATTATAAATTTGCTTAATAATTAATTACCACTTGTGAAATGATAATAACAGAAAGAGTTACGTTCTTGTTTTCAAATATTTCAAGCCCGTTAATCTTAGGTATAATCCAGGGTTCGTCTGGCCGTATATACTTATAGCTTTGGTTCAAAAGTTCGTAGGTTTGAATCCGACCTCAGACATGGGTGTTTGTAGTATATATATATAATATATCAGGACTTAAGGCGGAAAAGTTGTCTGACATAAACATTTACGTAAATTTCAAACTTAAGTTCAAATATATTTAATTATTAGATTTCCTATTTTTTGTTAAATATTTGATTACATTTGATAATTTTTTAATTTTATAATTAAAATTTGCAATTTTAAAATGTAAAGTTTCCAAGCACGACATCATTGAAATCAGAAGTATCATCAACCGTTCTATATTCTCTTCGTAAGTGGAAAACTGAAACAGTTTTGCCTGTTTTCATAATTTGCCATGTTGAAGTCTAACTGAAGTAGAAAAGTTTCTGCAGGTTTTACGAATGATTATTTTCTACAGACTGACTATCAGCTGCGATTTCAAATCACGCTCCTGACACTTTACATGATTACTTTGAAGATAAGTAAGAGTTGTTTCTTGCTTTATAATGCATATATAAAACATTACTTTTACGCTAAAATTGCACGCTTGCTAAAAATTGCAATTAAAGAACTGTGTTTTATTTCATCCACAATTGTTCGAAAAGAAAATCCTTACAAAAAAGAAATTTTTAATTTACATAAGATGCATTACTTAGTAATGCATATTGTAAAGTTCATGAATTAGGTATTAATTTTGCATTATTTTTCTATTATGGTATCTGTTTTATCTTTTATTTATCTCTAATAGCTGTACATGAAAATCCAAAGCTAATATTTAATTGTGTTGAGTGATGAAAGTAATGACGTAAAGAAGTCGGCAAACTTTTAATTGAAATCAATGTAAGGAAAATAATAAGTTTAATTCTTTAAGAAATTAAAAATTATGGCATATATTTCACTCATATCCTTAAATTATAAAGGATACATTCTCCTTCAGCTTCATAATAGCTTAACATTTCAGAAATTAACTTAGTTCTTAATTTTTAAATTAAAATTTGTAAGGAAAGGTTTTAATGGAAATTTTTTCAAAAATTATTTACGCAATAAAATTTTAATGGAAAACTATATTACGTTAATGGTTATGCATATAAATAGACTCAACACTCAAATAACACGACTATGTATCTCTCTCTTCGTCCATTCCATAAAAACATAATTAAAGTAGCATCGCCAACACATGTCGATTGGACACCTTCTATTTTAGGTAAGTTGTCTCGTAACTGTTGATAAAAGTATATGTGAAGAGTACAAATTACACGCAATCTTCTTTAGAATATAACTAAACTAATTTACTATTACAAGCAATCTTCTTTAGAATATAACACATTTCGGAGGGAAAATACATAATTTAATGATCATGTCTGGATATTGCACTGATCTGCTCATCTACAGATGATATTCCATGAAAACTGTTAACCATGAATTAAGTTCTGGATCTTATGTAAATTCATACGTTACGCAATTGGCCATATTTTCGTTTTTTATAGATATTAATGTACGAATATTGAATTGTTAAAGAAGGAATTATGAACATGCAGCGGCCGATGGATTTTTTTCGCCTCAATTCCATTTAAATGTCTCAGTGGGAATGTATTACCATAGGGAATGTTCTCGATGATGCAATTATTTTTTTACCTTAAACCATTCTCACAAGTTTAGAAATGGCTTTACAAAAGAAATGGAGATTCTCTGACTTTTTGGTAATTAGTTATTTCATAAAAAGCTTGTTAAATGCTATAAATTTTGTGTATCGATAAGAGATACTCAAATATCTTACTATTTAGGCATTTTTTACTGCCTTCATTTAGAATGTCTTTTTGTTACTATTATACCAACATATTTTAAAGTTAAAAAAAATTCAATATCTTTCCATCTTTTTTTAAAAAATTTTGTTTCATTAAGTATATTTCTAAGTTTTTCGCGCATTTTGTGCCAGTTGAAACAGTACTTGTTGATTTTTTGTATCTTAACAACTCCATGTTTATCTTTTGGAAGTGAGTGTATCGTGATCTTCAAACGTAAATATCTTGAAACTTAGAATTTCATTTGCAATGCACCTGAAATAGAAATCAAAGCCTCATTTCTATTAAAATTGTTTAACATTTAAAATATAAAGTATGATACTAGATGATATAATGAAATAATATTATAAAATAATTTTGATTGGTAACCGACATACTTCCTAGGGCCAGATTTGTCATTATTTTTTTAAAACAACTTTCTAGAGTGTCATAACTACCAGTTATTCTGAACGTGAATGTTGACATTTCTATTGACAAAGTTTCTTCTAGATTGGGTTGATTTCATTTCATCTCTTTTCGGCAGTATTTCCACCTACGTTACAAGATCACTAGACGTATTTCAGGTACATTGTACATGTAGTTATTACCTGAAATTAAGTGTAATAAACCTACAGGCCAATAATTACTATATAATATACTTTAGATAAAACATTTAAAAAAATAATTGTAATATTAAAAATTAAAACAAACTTTTATTTTTAAAAAAATTTATCAGAAGGTCAAACTTTTATAAAATGGAGAATATTTTTATAATGCAATAGTAATTGAGAAGTAGCCAGTTTGATCAATAAAAAATAGTAAAATAATTTTTTTTAAAAAAAAAAGAAAAGAAAAACTGAGTAATTCATTGAAACTGTCCTACCACTAATAATAGATGAAAAGAAATTATTTCTAAATAATTTATTAATTTTGATCATTGACATTTGATATTGAAGATAAAAAACAAAATAAAAGATTTGGATTTTACGCAGTTGAGATATTTTTAAGCAAATAAGGATTCAAGACATCTGGAAAGTAAGTCAAAATAATTATTTTTATATTACATCAATATTCTTGACGACCCTACAGAGTCAACTAATGTAAACCACTCACACAATCCAGAAAATTAATCATAATATCCCAAGTAAAATTTTTAGGTTTGATATTATTTGTAAGCATATTACTCAATTTGAGATTAGATTCTTTTTGTTACATTTTTCTCATGAATTTTAAATGAAATGAAATGTCTGAATTTTTAAATATCCCACTGCTCAGAGAAAATTATTTTAATAATATTAGCATTCATTATTATTTTCCTCTTACAAAGGAACTATCTTGACCTAATTATGGGTTTTTTTTTCTTTTTTTACATTTTTAATTGAAAAAATAGTTAAACAATTATTCTACAAATTATATGTTTTGATTGTAAATATTAATAAGTCGAGACTAAAACCCAAGGCACTGTCAATTTTTAAGTTTTTATTTTATTTTATTATTTTTTTTTTTACACATAAAGCAAAATTGTCTGAAATAATCAAAGATGATTTTCATGATCAATATATGTATCATAATTTTAATTTTCATGCTTCAATTCATGACATTTTTAAAAAACTAAATTTTATTGCATATTATTTTCTTAAGTTTACTTTTAACTGACAATAAACAAAATTAATTGGTTACTTGGAAATATTTTTTACTATTCAAGAAAGTAAATTTTAATTTACTATCTAAAATTATCTAAATTTAAATATGACAATTTTAACTTTTTAAAATAACAAGAATCAAATCATTTAAATTTCTCTCTCATTTACATTTAACAATCTCTTGCAATAAAAAATAAACATATTTTGTTAAATGAAATTTTTGATATCTTGCTTTATCGGTTAATTGAAAATTTACACAAATTAAAAGAAGATGAAATTTATTTTTGTGAATTTTTTTAAAGAATTATTTATTGTTAAGATATATTATAGCATATTGCAATAAATGAAATTTTTATTTGTGATAATTAGATATTACTTCTAACTCTATAATATGTGTTTTGCCTATAAAAAGTACTGTTTGTTTTAAACTGATTTTATACACAAAAAATTTAAAAAGGATGCCATTTTTATCTTAACTTTTAATTTAATAGTATGTTGTTTAAGAATAATGGTCATAAAATTTTATTTTAGCAACAATACTAAAATTTTGATAAGCAAGAGATTAAATAACATTATTAATAATATTTATTTTTATAGCTAACAAAACAAAAATAAATATATTCAAATTATATGGATAATTTGGAATACTAATGCCAGAGAGGAATTGCAAAAACTTTGAATTAAGGTTAAAATAAATAGATTGAAAAGTTTTCTACATTTTATATATATTATCTTTGAAATTACATTACACAAACTTTTTATTTGTCGATAAATAGAATTTTTATAAAAATATTAACTATCATTAGACATTCTACAACTATATCTACTAAATGATACAGTAAATTATGATATTTTTCATAGAAAAAACCATTTAATTTTATAATTGATAAAATTGTACATTTTTGAAAACCATACATATATTTGTAAATAATGGAAATATTAATTCTGAATACAACAAACGAGATAGAAATTTAAAAAGCGCCAATCAAAATAAAAAATGTGTGTATAGTTATACTTTTTTAATTTGAAATGTTTCAGAAGGAAGAAAAAATTATCCAAATGTTTTCATGTTCATATAGAAAAAATTTAGTTTTTAAGTATTTTATAAAATTTTAGTAATATTTATTTGAAATAAATAATATTTCTTCAAAATGTTTTAGATATATTATTTTATATGAATTAAAGATAAATAAAGAGCAAGATTTAAAAAAAAATCACACTTCAAAAATTTTTACAAAAATTAACAAAATAATTATTGTTTTGAAATAACGTCTGGTTTTGAAACATGTGCGTTAGTTTTTGTGAAAAATAAATTAATAGTTAATTCTAAATTATATTTTAAAAATTAGTTATTGAGAAAATAAACAAATATTTTTAGTTCCAACATCATTGTAAAAGTATCACTAGGATTTTTAAAAAATCAAATGCTACAGTCGATTTTTATAAATAATTTAATTTATTAATCATTAAAAGTTAAGGAATTTCATGAGACAATCTCAATTGTAGTTAACGTAAAATTGCTATACAGAGATTTTTAACTTATTTTGAAAAAAAGAAATGATTCACATGATAATAAATGTCTTTAAATTTTATATGTATACAGGTAATTTTTATTTCATATTATTTTAACTTTATAAATTTATAAGTCTAAATGTGTATGTGATTAAAATACATTACATTTGTTGCATGTTAGAGTGAATGATACAATTTTAATTTTGGTGTAAAATATTTAGATACAAAATGACTGACACAGAAATAACAAATGAAAATATTTATTATTAAAATATAATAAGCAGATTCATAAAGTGTACATACATAAATAGAATGTTTTGAAAATATCATTACACAATCACAATTGCATAAATGTCAAAATATTCAGTCTTATGAAAGGAAAATATAAGAGAGTGCAAAAAAGTGCTTTCAATAAATTTTGACTAGATACATTCTAAAAGAATAGTATAATGCCTGAAAAATACACAATAAGATAAGTTACATTATAAGATATAGTGGATGTATCTAAAGTCTAGCATGACAACTCATTGGGAGGCCAAGGCCTACAGTGCCCATATCTGTTTTCTTGACCAATAATTTCGGCGTGTGAAGCATACGTCCTGGTTAGGAGGTCAGCCTAACGTGAAACCCCCACAGTCAGTTTCCAACCATGCTTGGTACACACTTTTATCGACCCTCTGAAAGAATGAAAGGCTGAGGTAACCTTTCCCAGCAAGAGGGTAGAACCTCGGATAAGTCTGTTGGGATTGCAAAACGCTACCACTACCCCAGATAAAATACTATACAAAAATATTTTATAATAGGACCAAAAGTCTTAAAATTTGTGATTTAAATATTGCTATTTTAAAATAATTTTTCCATATTATGAGCATTCTTTAGTTAAAAAATATATTAAATAAAATTAATTGAGGTAATGGTTTTATCTATTCTTTCTGCATTGTCAATTTATTTAACAATGCAGAAAGAAAAGTTTAAAAACATATTTAATTTTAGAAGCAGATTTAGGTTTTCAATATTACATAAAAACCTCTTCCACTTATAAAATAACATTATTAATATAAATATTTAACTTTATCAATGAATTAGTATTTTAAAAATATAATTTGGAAATTACATATTTTGAAAAAGAAAAACATAAATTTTAAAAAAAGAAACACAAGCATTCAATAATAATTTTTTATGGTATTTATTGTAAGTGTCAATGTCTTTCAAATTTATTTATAGCAGATAATTCTGGAAAAATTAAACAAATAAGAAAAGTAATGTAATGCAATATTTTAATCTTCTAAAATTTTGAAATTAAATATTTTCCTACGTTATTTAGCACTTATTTAAATTGTTTAAAACAGTAATTTATAATTTTCATTACATAAATAAATTTGATGTGCAATAAATTACAGTTTTAATGTAATCTTATTGTTTGAAAACAAAATGAAGATAAAAAAATTTAAGCTATTTCACCAGCTAGATTATTTTTATATAAAAATAATTAATACATTTTAAAATATTGAAATTCTGTATTACTGACATATATCATAAGCACTGGTATATATGTAAAAATGTGATTATTGTGCAAAATTTACATTACAAAAATAGATAATAAGAGTGCAATAAATAATTAAAAGAGCAATATATGAATAAAATATAAAATATTATTCATTATATAGAAAACATAAATAAATGAGAAGTTACGGCAAATAAATGAGAAGTTACGGCTAATGACACCTTATAAAATTTAAAATACAGTAGATACTTATTTTAACAAATCCATAAGGACTGTTAATAAATGTAAGATTTTAAAATTATTTTTTTCCAAATTTCTCTGTCTTTAGAAGTATTTACATTTATAATTTTATAGTAATTACTTTATAAATAATTATTCTTTATTAAGTTAAGTTTATAAAGAAAAAATTATTTAGTATTATACTATATTAGAAAAATAAAATGCAAACTGTACTACATGGAAAATAAAATTCATATTTTTATTAAGCAAATTATTTTATTTTATTGAGGAAAGATCAGGTAAAAAAATTATTTATTTATTTATTTTTGTTTCAAAACTGCATTTATAAAAATATTTTTTTTCAATAAAACCTGATGTATTTCCCTAAAAAAGCATCTCAATTTTGTTAATCCTTCACCTGTTTATTTTTCAGACGATTGTACCACCACATTAATTTTGCATTTGTTTAATAACTGAAAGTTCTTTATCATGTCTCAATCATTTAATCATTCCATAGTTTTTACACTAGAATCAACATTTAAGAAGTCCTGACATAAAATTTTAGGTGGCAGTTTCTTTATCGAAAATCATAGATGAGTCACATATTTTTACTCAAACCAAGTAAATGTTCTTGGTTTCTTCAGATATAAAAGTAATAAGGCCTGTATATTAAAATGAAGTAGATATAATCTTTTCTACATTATTGTTTCCCACATAGATTGACATAAGTGCATTGCACCTAAAACCTCGATTTCCTTAACGATTTTAAGTAAATGTAATTCAAGATATTTGTCTTTAAAACTATTTATTATACTCTGATACATGTGGTTGTAAAATGTCAGTTAGATTAGCCAGAAACTTTATAGAATTTGCTTAAAAAAATCTAAGATTTCAACATCAGCAGTGCGATAAATCATTTACAATTCAAACAATTTATGATTCTTTAATCATTGTTTTAAGTTTTTCAACCATAAAATAAAAAAGTTTGAAAATGGTATAAAAAATAAACACAAATGACAGAGCATGAAAAAGAATTTGCAAAAGAGATTTCTATCTTTTAGTTTGTAAACTGGAATTAAAATTATACATTCATGAAATCATGTCAGAGACCAGGCACAAGTTCTTAAAATCATGTAAATTAGAGGTTCATAAAAATCAACGTCTACTGTATTTATACATAAAGCTAGTATTATAATAAAATATATGTATTTTCTATTTTCCACAAATATAAAGTATAAAATTTTTTTAATACATGATGTTATAATTTATCATCTTCATAAAAATGTTAAATGCTTTTGAAAGAAAAAAATTTAATTTATTAAGTACAGATAATAAAAGTATTTATTAACTTGAAAACGATATGAAAAAAAAAATGCTTTGTGAAAAAAGAAATTCTGAATCAAAAAATCTTTATGGAAATAAACTTTACATTAAAATACAGAAGTCAAATAATTATATTTAATAGATTTTATATAAGCAAAATAGAAACTGTATTTTGTTCGATAAGCTCAACATCTTTTATACAGAATTACTAGATTATCATACATGATTGCTATAAACAAGAATCAATTCTGAAGAAATATAGACTACCTACAAAAGTCCATACTAATTTATTTAGAAAATAAACTAAATACAGCAATACAATATATATGCGATATATAACTAAGTATTCATTGTTATTTAAAAAATAAATAAAAGCTAATAATTGTATTATAAAGAGTCGTCAAAATAGAAAAATGTTAAGAGTGCATGTAACTAATAATGTATAAGGGTTATTTTACTTTGTATATACTGTACCTCACTAATATTTCAAAAGAATTTCAAGCAAATTATTGAACACAAATTAAAAAAATTCATATTAAATATATAAGAATGTAACAAATTATAAAATGTTTATAAAAATAGCTACTAATAAGTGACTAAATAGAAAATGCAAGAAAGTCTTATATTTATATATAAAATATTGAATATAAAAATATTATTATCCAAACTGAAATGAATTAATAGATTCAGAGAATGCAAAATATGTAATCAAAAATTTCCCATTTAATAAACATAAAATAAAAAATAGAGAATATTTTGATTGTTATATATTATTAATTACATTGATCTAACATAAATTAATGAAAATAGTATTTAATTCATAGAGCCAAAATTATTAACTACAAAAAATATGTTTTATATTAAAGTTTTTTTTACTAAATGAAAATGTTCACATATTAATCTATATTGAAGTTGATTTAAAAAGTTTCAACTTATCTCTTTCTTAATGGATAGATGAATTTTTATAACATTAGGTAAGGAAAAAAGAAATCCATATTTTTTTTGGTCAACATCTGTAAGTGTTCAAAATCTTGTTCAGTTTCGATCATACAATATCAGACTTATTCTCATTGAAAAGATTACATTTTGTATTCATAAAATATTTTTCTAGTATTTTTATTTGATCCATTGATTCATATAGTCCATTCATTGGTACAAGTTGTTAAAAAAAGAAGTTAACAAAGAAAAAATGAAGTACATTAACAGGTTTTCTTTGATAAAGGCGAAAATACAACTCAGGCAGTATAAAATCGGGAATGGTGTTTATGGTCCTGATACTGTGTAAAAGCCAATTATTAATTTTATCGATTTCATTCAGGTACATTTGATGAAAAGTTGCATTAGCACCGGTAGGCCAATGGTAAAAAATAACGATAAAATCATAAAAATGTCCAGCATGCTAGCATTCCAAAAGCTAAAGATCAGTCACAAAACAGTTTGAAATCATTTACACAAAGCTAATCAAAAACATGAAAATAAAGCTTTGAAGTTTACATAAAGTAATGGATTTCTTCTTCCCCAATCTAACATAATAAATAGCAAATCGCATTTGTATATGCTAATGCAATATAAATTTAATGTATGTGGAATTTTAAATATATGTGCAACATACATAAATCAAGCATACTTATGAATTTTTATACAAAATGTTATGATTTATTTTAAAAATATAAGCTGAATTTTAGAAATAATTAAATACTCTAGATTATAGCTAAAATATCTTATTCCAGATAAATGCAGTAACAGAAAATAGCCTTTTTTAAAAATTTTTATCAAAAAAGTAAAAAAGATTACAGCGTTTGTACTACACAATTTTATTTTGAAATGATTTATTATGCCAATTTCTTATATATATATTTTTAAAAATATTTTCAACTTTAAATATTATTTCAAAATGATGCAATAACTTAATTTTAATAAAATTAAATGTTATAAATTATTCTCACCCACTTATAGAAGTATACAGAACAAATATTTTAAAAAAGATAGTACCTATTACACCTAAGGTATAATATATATATATTTACAAAAAGTGAGAACATGGCCATCACATTATATAAGATTACCATCACAGTCTTTATAATGTTAAAATAATAGATCCAAATTCAATCTTATTATACACTGAATAAATATCTATAATCATTTAGTTAACATTTATGATGGCTGATAGATTGGACGGTCAATAAATATCAATAAAACTGTCCCTTTAAAAAAGCATCAAAGCTCATTGTGAATTATTGTTTTATTGCATGTTGTTCCTTGGCAAATTTGCTGTCTGTCTTGAAATGCAGGATGCTGTTTAACATGATTTAAGGCTTTCTTGAATATACGAAGGAATTCTTCAACATCAAATGAATAATTGGTAAATTTTGCATGGGCACCCAAAGTTGGATGATGACCCTATAAGACCATTTTAAAACAAATTATAATTAAATGTTCCTGTAAATTTGTAAACGGTTAAAAATTATTAATTTACAAAACATAAAAATGAGTAGACAATATTTTTACACATTATTATTATCCGTAACTGACAAATAATTAGTATTTTATAAATTTTGAAAAAAAAAATCATAATGTAATTTGCTCACTAATATGAAATAAACACATAAGATAATTGCTCTCTAGTCACAGAGTAGAAAAAAATATTGATTGTTTTCAATAAGGAAAGAAGTAAGGTAAAGAATGTTTCCCCAAAATGACATTATGATTTGTTTGTTGATCAATGGTCATTTTTTGCACTCAAGGTCTAATTAGTCCAGGACCTATACTTTAAAGTGGATTCTGAACCACTACAAAAATCCATGCCTGTGGCATTATTTGAACCCGTTAATTACTAAAACAAAGGCAAAAGTAAAAATTGTTCATTTGCCAGTTTAATGCAAAAAAGACAGCTCTTCTCTTTTATCACATCACTTGCAATTGCTCAAAGGTTTATTTACTTTTTCAAGGCTATGTTACCTCTTTCCTGTTCTGTTGTGATCTCCTAATTCAATTTAAAAGAAAATAAATAAAAAAACAGTAAATTAAGAGGAGTGATTTAAAATTTTTTAAATATGTGAACTATTTTACATTATGATTATGTTGCTTCATTTAATATATATATATATTTAAAAAAATGTGTACTCAGTTGTGTTGTACTCAAATGTGTATACAAAATTTTTCTATCACTAGAATATATTACACTGTACAGGTACAGATAGGGTAAGATTTAAGGTATAATAATATAATTATTGCTATTTAATTTAAATTTCTATAAAAATTTTTTTTAATAGATGTTGGTGTTAAAATTTTAAATGTACAATATAATACTATAAATATGAGGATGAAATTTTATTTATGTTACATGATTTGAGTTTTTATTAAATTAATCTTAAAAATATTTGAAGTAAAAATAATTGTAATATTGGCATAATATAAATGTGAAAATTAATGCAAAGAATAAAATGGTTAAAATGTTTTTCTTGATTTTTTACACTGTGATGTTGCAAAACTAGAATGAAAGGAGAAACGATAATCTTCGAAAAAACAGGACACCACAATAAAAGGCAACACTCTATGATTCTCAATAAAAAAGACAGCAGTTAAAATCCCAAGGGTTTCATCCTTCTATTGATTGTCTTTATAGGCTGAGTAAACAATATGTAACTCATATAAAATAGTATCTCCTCAACACAAAGCAATACAACATGCACTTGATGTTCAAATTTCTTGCAGTATGTAAATATGCAAAGAATGTCACTCCGGTTTACATGAGATAACCAGAAGACACCCTGAATTGTAATATGTTAATGCTTATGGCCCCAGAGAAATTTTCCAAAACTGAGTATTATGGGATAGTTTTACAGTAAAGTGAATGTGATTGGAATGCATGATCATCAGCAGTATTGTAAGAGTAATGTTTCCTTACAAGCCCACATTATTCTCATCCAATATTAATTTACCATATTATCTGTTGTAAAACACTTAAGAAGATAATGAGGATTAGACAAGCTTAATATGGCAGATCAGTTAAAGTAGTAGAACAGGTATAAGCTGTGGTCTTGTAAATCAAAAATGCAGAACAAGAGAGATCAGATGCTCTCTAAAAGTGAAGCTTAAAAGTTCCTAAGTGAATTAGGAGCTCATCCATACTGACTAAAGCCTTAACAAATTTACCAGCATAAAGATTTTGAGCAATGTTTTGTATGAAGCAACTTTGGATGCTGAGCAAACTTATGCATGGTGCATGAACTAGAGGGCTAGGCAACATTTTTAGGCAGATATAGTGATGATAGTTGACATATACTTTTCACTGAATTGTAGGTACATTAGCAAAGCACCCATGACTGGATGCTAGCAAATAGTATATATACATTTTTTATCAATGTTCAACATTAAATGCAATTTGCTATAAGCACTTTAAGTGCAATTCACAATAATGAGATGATAGGACAAATATTTTACAATGACATATTGCTGGTTGCATAGTATTTACAATATAAACAAAATGATATACCCAGTTTTGTGAATAAACTACTATTGTTTAATCTTAGGAATCCATTATTTCAACTTGATGTTGCCTCTTACATTGCATCTCCAGTAATGAAGTATCTCACCAAGAAATTTCAGAAACAAATAATAAAGTATAATAATATCGGATATTTGCCTCATGTTTGACTTATCTGATTCCATTGGACTTTTACCAGTGGTGATTTCAAAAAGAGCAGATGTCTGCAAATCCTCTACAAAATTGCAAGATCTTGAATGACTCATCATTGACATTCTTGTCAAACTATCAAGCTCTATATTTTAATGTGTGTAATGTGACATTCAAGCATACATTGCAACTGATGGTGAGAAGTTTGATCTTAAATAATGGTATATTGTTATAAATTATTTTTTTTACAAAAGTGGGCTTTAACCATTTTATTCTTTCTTTTAATAATCATAAAATGCCTTTTCATATTAAATCAATGATGCTTTACAACTTCATAAATAACATTTTTTTTTCATCTTGTTCCATAATGGTAACAGGAATGTAACAGTTCTTCAGTTTTACAGCAAGTGGCAACCCAAGCAAGTGGCTTTATTCAGTACCACACAGCTACTATACCTAGATACAGCTTTTAATTTCATAACAGTAGCTGTTCTAAAGATAAGTAGGTAGCAAGACATTTTAATTTGCATACTGTGTAAATATTTTCTAATTCATGCATTCATTTATATTTAGTATTTTCAGTTCAGCCAAATGAGAGTTAATTTTTTGTTAAATTTTTGAAATATTAAAACAACTAATTTTATATGGAATTGTAATAAAACTTTTTAAAATTATTTTTATAAACATACTTATGCTTTGTTTTATATATTTGAAAATGTTTAGCATTTTTTAAAATGTGTACCTTAATTTAACTTGTGAGATGATTATTTTTCCAAAATATCAAAGTAGCAAATATATATATATATATATATATATATATATATATATATATATATATATATATATATCAAAAAAGTCTTAGTGATGTTTTATATTCATATCTTATATGGCATATCAAGTCAGATATTTGCTTAGATTTTAAAAATCTAAGAATAAAATGATCTGGAAACTTTTAGGCAAGCCACACACTGAAACAACAGCAGACAGGCAGCACAACATCGCACAGTAAAAACTGGTTCTCCCTGTGCTGTGCACGCATATTGAAGCAACATGTATCACAAATGCATAAGTGACACTAAAGTAATAAGTGTCTACCATTTGTGACATGCTGTAATTTTATCACTCATCTCTTGCATGTTCAATCTTATTTCTCTGAATGTGGGATAGAAGCAATCCACTGAAATGAAATTTTCTGATTTTTAAATTCTAACTTTAATATGATTTTTCTGATATAATTCAAAATATGTAATTTAAAAATTTTACGAAATGTAGATAAAATTAATAAAATTTCCATGAAATACATTTTTAATCGATAATTATTTACTTTTGAAATACATCTTAGGAAATAAGTTTTATGTAAGTTATTCTAAATTTCTTGTTTTAAATGCAGAGATGTTTCCAAACTGTTCCTAAATTTTAAATAAGTTATATATTGAAAAAATCTCTTGTAAAATTAATTTAAATGTAATATTAAAATTAAGAATCTCTATCTTTATGAATTTCTTTGGATTTCAGGATTCGTATTTCTTGAACATTATTATAATATTGTTCAAACTAATTTTCAACTATCATAAACAATTAAAAGATTTACCATTTGAATTACTCTGTTATTTTACACTATAATATTCTTTGTGTAATTTTTTAATAATTTCCAATGAAATACTTTATTTTTAATTATTTTTAGTTTTATACTGATTCATATTGAACTATTTTATTATAGTACATAAATATGTATCAAATATATATAAACACTTATTAATATGTTTAAAATAACTTTAACAAAATATTTCCTGCCATTTTTGAATCTGTGAATTAAAGAAATGCTGGAAGAATATCCATTGTGCATTAGACAGAAATATCAGAAATTTACCAAGAAGTTTTAGGACTATACAAAATTACTGTATGCATATGTTTGATTATTTAATTTTAATACTTTTTCAGATTTATTTTTTAAAAATAATTTAATCATTTTGAGTACATATTTGCAGTTTGTTATAAAAAAGAAAATTTTTGCTCCTGTAACAAACCTATTATTTTCCAACTAGTATTTAATGCATATGATTTAGTTTAGAGTATCAGCTAAAGATTATTATGATTTCATTGACAAAATATACTGGGAAGTATATCTCATTCTCTAATTTTCTTATAATAAATGTTACATAAAAAATGAAACTTGTGATGAAATTTATCGCCTTAACATATTTAGGTTTTTTTTTTTTTTTTTTTTTTTTTTAAAAGAAAAATTTCAATTTATCTATTTGACTAGATTTTCATCATGAACTTTATTTTGAAAATAGTGTAAATTTAATGTTATATTATTAAATTGGAAAAATGTACCTTTGTTCTCAAAATACAGTGAATAACATTCAATAGAAATCAGTTGTGCTTTGAAACAACAATCCTACATTTCTTAAGTTTTATATCTTGCCTATTAAGATAATCTTATTTTTCAAATGTGAGACAAATGGAAATTATATTTTGTGCTTACAAAATAAAATTCTTATAAATAACATTTCTGAATAAAGTGTGCCCTTTGGCATTTTTTCTTCCTTTTTCAAACTTCAAATATTTATTAACAATGTCAATAATTTAAAGGCCACATAAGTTCTCAAGCATCATAGAAACAGAAAATATCCACTCAGGTGTATTGTGCATGTGTGAGATTTTGCTTCCATTGCTTCAGTGTGAGGATTTTTTACACATGTCTCTTGCATGTAGCAGCACTATCATTGGAAACACATGTGCAGCCTGCCTTGTCCTCCAAAAGCTTCAAGCTTTTATCAACTTTGGTTTCATGCATAATAACACACATTTTATAGATAATTACAGAATATAAATTATATAAAATCTTTAAAATTTAAATATTTTAAATATCAAAATATATTTAAAATAAAATAATGCTATTACCTTAAATTTATTAGATATATGATACTATGAAAATTCAGAAGAATTTTGGACACTTACTTTTAAATAATTTTGATTTTTATTTATCTTCTTTAAAAACACTTCAGAGGTAGTTCAGAAACAAAATGTAGTTTTATTTATATTTATGGTTGAATAACAAGAAATTGATACATGAAAATAACCAACATGTTATTTTTTTTTTCAAATACTGCAATGACTTTAAATATTCTATCATAATTTATCAAAATTATAAAAAAAGAAAAAATTCAGAAAATATTTTCCAATAATATTTTTCAAAGTAATTTATCACTGAATCTAGAATATTTTAGGCAATATCTGGAAGGATTATTCCTTATTTTTTTTATTACTTTTGTTAACTATCATACTTGTAAGTTATGCAATACATATAAGATTGAATCGTAATATCTAATGCATATTATATCATTGGTAATAATATGTATAAAAATAATGCATGAATGATCACATCTTGTAATTTACTTTTAAAGAAAATTAAAAATTTTTTAAAACAACTATCGAGAAAAATTCTATGTACAAACATTTATAAAATTTCATAAGCAAAATAAGTACAATCAACACTCAGTTAAAATATTATTTTTGTAAAAAAAGTATACACTTTTGTGATGTTTGTTTTTTCTTAATTATGTTTATAATTCTAACTATCATTGTTTACAGATAACATGTAAGTGCTAAATTATAAGTTGAAAGTATGATTATAAATAAGATTTCATTGTAAATTAAAATGATTTTGTACCTCATCTTCAGGAAAAATCTTATCCTTTTTCTCCCAAGTCAAATAGTTCAACCCTTTTAGTCTAGCTAAATCTGCATAGCAGCTCTCATCTTCACAATTGAAACTAAAAATCATAAATCATGAATAACTGTCTTGTAGCGATTGAAAGTTTGATGAGAAATATGAAAAAATATTAATTTTATTTTATATGAGAATGTCAAGTTTCTTAACACTAATTCATTTAAGTAAATCAGCATTTAGAAATATGAATAAACTGTCCAAATTTTGAATGAATTCTAGTATCCTTAAATTCAAATTGAACTTCATCAGGTATTTTATGCAAATAAATAAATAAGAAGACTAGAAAAATATATAACTTATTTTAAGTAACAATAAAATAAAATACAGTAAAATTTATAAAGAAAGCAGAAATCATTATATTTCAAAGGTGGATGCTTATACTAGAATTATATTTATATGTCAACTGAATTTTATTAATTACTCTTATTTAAATAGTATGCAGCTTTATTGATTTCAATTTTATGTTAACTTCTACAACTTTAATAGAAGATTTTTTAAATTTCTAATTCTTTTACATTATGGCACTTTAAATTTTATATATTTAATCTTTTTATTAAGTTGATATAGATTAATTGAGACCAATTTTTAAGAATTTCAAATTTTTAACTAACACATTTTCCAGCTAACAAAGAACTTTAGATTTTACATATTTCCTACTGCATACAATAGTTCCATAAAAATTATCCAAATTCTTACATAAATAATTATTCTATATATTGTTTGGATTATTTTAATTTTTCTCAAATCATTTGTTTTGAAAAAAATCTTGAGCCAAAATTATCTATTAAACCATGGAAACCTAAACGTTTTTGATTCCAAACTTAATACCCCTTTTTACAGTCAAAACTTGTCCATTGACCTTCATGTGACAAAGCTACAAAATTCAAAAAAATACTTTGGATGAACTTGATGAGATGTTATATCTGTGGCTCAATGTTAATGAGAAGCAACTGCAAATCCCCATGAACACTAATTTCTTGTCGGTTTCTTTTTAGTATGATGAGGTTCATGACAACACTGAATCCACATTTTACAAATTAAAATAGGATAGCAGTCAATAGTTTCTGCACAATAACCCATAATGCAAGATATAAAATTGGAATCTGTTTTTGTAACCAGAATTTGTGGTATCTCTTTGTTCAAACATCCACTTAAGTTTCTCATTTGTGGATATTTCAACAAACTACCATTGTATTAGTATTGGATTCATCTGTGCTTGGGATCTGAGTTTGTTCATGAGCAAAAGGATTCAACATCAGTCAAAAATATTCAAATGAAGAATGTCTTCAAATCTTTGGTTCAAGTTTGCATGTAAAGCAGTTAAGTGCTGACAGTAAGCAAGTAATTCTTCATCTCTGTTTTGCAATTTCAAAAGATTTGGAAACTGAGAATATTCTCTTTTCAAAAATTTTGTTTGCACTAAAAAATTTGCACCCAAAGTAGATATTGTACCTCTTGTTTTGATTAAATTTAATTTAATCAAAACTAAAATTTTTGTAGTTTTAAGTTAGTTTCATTAAATTTGGCAAATAAATTAGTCATACAGGCTATGTCTTTTGAGTTAATCAAATAATTTCACAAAATATTGTCTTTTCCTTCAAAGAATTTCAACATTGAATCAAAGAGCACAATACAACCTATTTAAATAGGCATTGTTAGATAACCAACGTATTTCTATGTGAACTAGCAAACAAATAGTCTTATTTTCCAAAGTTGAGCAAATAATCTCAATGAAATATTGATTTTCAAAACTTAGCAAATAACAATTCCTGGCGAAAATTTTCTTCTTTTACAAATCTAAGCTAAAACAAAGCTTCGTTCCATGGTATAGTTGACTCACCAAGCTATAGAGAAAATTCAGGTGTTTTTAAGCTCTCACATAGAGAATTTATTAAGCACTGAGCCATTTTGTCAATCCTTCTTTGTATTGTATTATTATTCAGTGAAATTCCTTTTATACATTGCCTGACATAGAAAATGCAACACCAGAAGTTTAAGTTGTATAAACTAGCAAATTTCGGAGATAACGCAGCGGAGCATGTTATGCAAATAATGTAAAATGCAAGTTGATCATGTGATTATTGCACCAGATAAAAGGGGTAGAAACGGCGAACAAGCCAATAGTCTTATTACTTTGTCGATTACGAAATCCAGTATTTCCGGCAAGTTCAAAGCTGCAGAAAATACGTATGGATGTCTGCAGGACGACATCGAAGACAGTTCCGGCAATTTGGACCAGATGGGTGAATGAACAAAATGCTAATAGTAGCATAAAACAAGTCCATCTAGAATGAGAACAGAACAGATGGACCGACGCATCCAAAGGGCAGCTCCACAATCAACTTCTCTTGAAATTCTGCGCTATGTGCAGCCAGTTCTAGATGCTCCATTTTCTGTGAGAACAGTTGCATGACGATTGGCTGAAAGTGGCTTGCACACATACTACACTTTACAAAAACTGCCATTATCGTCAACGCACCGAAGAGAGAAATTGCGATGGTGTCGTCAACAAGCCACTTGGATAACTGAATGGCAGAATGTAGTTTTCAGCAACGAGTCTTGATTCTGTTTGACTAATGATAGTCACCAGGTGAGAGCCTGTAGGCGTCGGGGAGATAGAGCCAATTCGACCACTATTGTTGAACGCCATACCGCTCGTCAACGTTGAATAATGGTTAGGAATAATGATTGTAATCAGCTACGATAGCAAATCACCCCTAGTATGTATCAGAGTCACATTGATATCAGGATGGTACGTTGATGAGGTGCTGCAACCTATTGTGCTACCTAGCTTCATCAGCTGCAAGATAGTATTTTCCAGCACGATAAGGCAACATCGCACATGACACTAGTAAGCAGACAAGCCTTGCAGAATATCCAGTTGCTTCCTTGGCCTGCGATGTCTCCTGATCTTTCCCCGATAGAGCATATCTGGGATGGGACTGGATGTCGTTTGTCTGTTATGCCCCAGCCTCTGTCGGAGGATGAACTGTGGAGAATTGTTCAGACCACATGGGCTTCTATCCCCCAGGACACCATCCGCACGTTAATTGACTAACTACCTCGCAGAGTGTCTGCTTGCATTGCCGCGAGAGACGGCCATACTACTTACTGATTTTCTGCATATTTCCTCAATGCATAAATTTATCATTTTGTAAATAACATTACTTATTTAAATATGCATGCTCTGTCTGTGTATCAATTTTTATCACATTCTATCCAATATTTCATGGTGTTGCATTTCCTATGCCAGGCAGTGTAATAACAAAAGCTAGTTTGTGCAACAGAGTGTATTACTTCACTTACAGCAGATAAAATAAGTGCTTCATCAATAGTGTAAGACTTTTCGGATTTTACAAAAATAAGGAAATATGAAAAGAAGCATGCCGTTCATTGTCACCTTGCTTTATTATTTAGAGGATGTTTCCATGAGTTTTGCAGTGTCAAAGTTTTTAAATAGTTTTCTTTTTGAAAAAGCATTAAATTTTTATTTTTTAGTCCCTATAGATTTTTATTAAATATTCCTTTTAAGCCTGAAAGGTTTCATTGAATGATTTGACACAGTTTTATTACATAGAAGACACATTGATAAAATACTATTTCCTGGTGATGAAAAGGCATACTTCAAATATTCAGCACTGCATTATTGGCATATTTTCTCTAGCTCACTCATATTGGTATTAATAAGAAAATGAAAAAAAAGATAAGAAAATTCGTAAATCAAATGTTTCATTTGCAACTAATCACTGTTAATTATTAACTTCTTCAATGGAGTGCTGCAGTAATGTCTTTATCAATTATTGGACGCAAGGATTAAATTTCATATAATTTTTTTATAAAATAAAATTCTCAATAATTAACTAATTAACATAGGTAACTAACTAACATCTATGATGTGTAACAGTACTCGGGGCATAAAAATTATTATTTTATTTACTGTCATTTATTTTAATATTTATAATATTAAAAACAGACCACAATTTTAAAATTTTATATTTAACCTTGCACATATTCTCTGAATTTGTTCAGGGACCCCTAAGTCATTCTTGATTTTCTATGGACCCTCTGAATGACATCAGGAACACCCGGAGGGTCTGGAAACCACTTTGGGAATCAATGTAATAAACAAACAATAGTTTAAATTGTTAATAAATATTTTTAGATTTCTCCAGTTTTACACAATTATATTGAAATTTTAATTAAATGTTAAAAAATAAACGAATGTAAAAAAAATGTGAGAAAAAAATCATCTATTTATATAATATCTTAAACTGTGCAATATGGTTTTCATAAGGAAAGTTAATAATATATTGTTTTGCATTAAAAAGAGTTTTCATTTTTTATTGAAATCTTTTATTTTACATAAAAAATTGTCAAAAGTACACTTTAATTAATAAAAAAAAATGTATTTTTGACAAATTATACAATAACTTTTAATTTGAAAGTCTTGTTATATGGAAATCAAACTATTTTCCAGATTTAATTGTTAAGTTTTTAACTTAATTTTCCTTATATTATGAAACAATACAAGCATTTTAAATTATGTCAATAAAAATAGTACATAAGCACTTACATTTCAAACACTGAGCCCCATTCTGGCATAAATAACATGTGAGTAAGTCCAGCTCCATGAATACCAATCAAAATATCTGTATTGTAGGAAATCTATAAAAATTCCAAAATAATTATTAATAGCATGTAAGAAAATAACTAACTAAATAAAATTACACAATTGAAAATTTCTTTATTGTTATTTAGAAGGTAATTTGCTGCACAAATTTCAGTGTTAGATAGCATAGAATTACCTCTCTAAAATTAAATTTTTTTATTTTTATTATATAAATTAAACATTCAACTTTTATAATAGAAAAAAAAATGTTTAATTAAGAAACGTTCCTTGGACAAAAAGAAGAGCAATGATTTTTATGAAAGGAAGTGTGAATACACACTTTAATTCTTAGAAGACCATTAGAAAAAAATAAGTTTTAAAGATTAAAAATTACTAGTAATCAAAGTAAATTTTATAAAAGATTAATTCAAAACTTCTAAAGCTAATTTTTAATCAAAAATAATATTTCTATCAAGAAATTTAATTTGAAATTTTTGAAATAAAAAGTTTATAATAAGAAATGAAAATTTCTCAGTGAAGAAATACGTATCTAAAAGTGTAAGAAATTAATTTTAAGCTTGCAAGCTGTTAGTTGAGAATACACACACACACTGATAGTTTTTGTCTTTGTGAGAATAATTTACATTAAAAAATTTAATTTAATTTTTATCTAAATTAATGCACATTCATTACTCACTTCAAGCTGTTCATTAAAAGACACCTGGCGGTTGAAGTTAACTTTTTTTACAGTCAGATCAGGAAAAATTTTCAAAGAAGAAATAAGCTATAATACATAATAAAGAGAATTTTTTAGGCAGAATTTAAGAAAAACTATTATTAATAGCGAAATACAAATATAATTTTAATTACCTCATCTTCATTTAATATTCTTCGGTATTGTGTACTTCTAGATATAAGAGTAACTCTAACGTTATTATTCTAGAAGTAAAATAAATAATTACAAATCAAAGAAAAATTTAATCATTTTTAAAAATGCATTACTTGCTCAAATAGAAAATTTTCAATAGTTTGTTGCAAACAAAAAGACACTTAACTTCAAAACTTCAATCTACGGGTAAAATACTTTTAAAAAAAATGTACTTATCTAAGAATAAAACATTGAATGAGGAAAGTAAAATCACCAACTTATTTATGATAAATTTTGTATTTCAATAAACATTGACATTACATAATTACATGTATAATATATTCTGATTAAAATGAATGCATTGTTGCATTGAAAACTAAGCACAACTGAAAAATACCCTGGTTTGTGTGGTGAATTTACATTCCAGCAAAACAAAAAGCCAAGATTAAAATTAAATAATAAATGTTTAATAGGAATAAAAACAAATTGATCTTTCTTACTGAAATGATACTCCAGAAACATAATTATTCTACATAAAAATTTTAATCATTGTGCACAATATGAATAAGATAAAAATAAATTCTGTGGATAATAAATTACATATTTAATTTTGATAGTATAGGATGAGAAAACTAAATATAAAACACATTGTAAATGAATGAAATATTTCATATTACAATTATAACACTCAATATTTATTTAAAATTAAAATATTAGTAAAAGTATTAATTATTACACATATTTACACACACATTAATATTTCATTATAGGCTTCATTTATGAATTATCCTTGTGTGGTTGAAGGACACTTTAACTAAGATAAGCAGAATTTATTTATTTTTATATATTATTAAGTCTTAACCAATGTAAATATTTTCGTAATAATTTATAGTTTCTGCCTAACATACAATTAATTTTGTAAATGAGTCTTTTTCCTTTAAAATTTTGGTTTGAACTATGAGGAAAATAAATAATATTTGAACAACATGATTTTTAATTATAATACAAATAAATTTGTATATTCATGTAGTAACAAGGAAAACAATGGCAGAAAATTACATTGATTAGAAAAGAGAAAAATAACAAACACATTTTCCCCCACTGATTAAAAGTACAATTTACTCATGTAACACATGAAATAATAACCTGAAAGTAAGATTTATTTGATGCATTTGGGAATTTTTACAAAAGTTGAGAGTTGCACAAATTTTTAACAATAAAATTTTAATGTGTTTCTTAATCCCTAAATTACATTAAATCTACATTTTAAACATTAATTGAGAATAATTATAAAACATTTAATTGTGGTTTTTATATAAAAGCAATTTATTTAAAATTTTTATTTTGATTCAATATCAAAAAGAAAGACACAAGAGTACAAGTAATGTATGCATACATTACTTTGTTAAAGACTACTCCATTTCCTATTATCAGAATTGGAAACGGTATTAATCCTTACTTTTTTTTCTTTTTCTATTTCATATAACTGATGTTATCTATAATCTAATAATTCAAGTAAGCAAGAGCTTCATTTAAATCAATGATAATAAAGCTTAAAAAATTTTTATTTAGTACTTTTAAAAATTATGTTTTCCTCCAAAGGGTATAAAATAAATATGCAAATAATCTTAATAAATGAGCTGTCATTTTGTACTTTTATTTATGACAAGCAAAATCAAAAAGGATTTATATTTTCTGAGCTTGTGTGTTTGGCAATTAAGAAATAATAAAACTACCATATTTGTGTGTATATATATTATTTTTTTGCCATATCTTGTGTATATACATTATAATTACCATATTTTGTGTATATATATTATTATTTGTGTGTATGTAAATGTGTGTACCACATTTGTGTGTATATATAGAAAATTACTTACACTAAAATGATCTTTAATATTTAAACGATACTTAATATGTTCAGCAAATGCTCGAAATAATCCACTACTTTGACAACCAGGAATCTATAAAATTTATAAATTATATCATTTTAAATAACAAGAGTCATCAAGAAGGAATAATTAATTATTCCTTTTTGACATTTCCTTTTAATACTTTATAAATATAAATATTAGTTTTAATGACTTACCAAAGGCATATTATAATACATTCCAAATATCATTCTGGGTAAGAGTGGAAAAACAGCATCTTTAAAACATACCTTAAAAAATAAAACATGAGTATTACATGAAATTTTAGAAATCTTATTTAAAGTAACAAAGAAAGAATCTTTTGAATTACTTTTACTATTAAAATATAGTAATTACTTATTATTTAATAATTTTTATTCATTTTTACTCGAGGCACTAAATAATAATTTTATAGTCTAAGCTATCTGCATAAAGTTAAATTTAATTACTAATTTTATCTAAAAATTAGAAAAAAAATATAATAATAAACTTGCATAAAAATGTTTAATTTATAAGCATAAGCAAATTATTGATAGCATGCTTCATATTTTAAAGAAAAATTAGATAGAACATTAATAGATTCTTCAATGTGTTATGATAGCAATGCTTGATGTTATTTTTACCAAAGTACATAGATGATGATTTATAAAGAAAAACTTTTAATTTTAATTATTTATCATAACATAAGAGTCACTTTATTAGTAGTTAGAGTTAATATGTGATGCCAAGTTGGATTTGTTTGTTAGAGATTTGTTCTCACTATTAAAAAGCAGTAAAAAAAGCAGTACTGAATCTTGGATGCAACTGGAAGGAGTTATTTTTGACTCATATGGCAATATATTGCCATAAAACAAAAAGAAAAGTTCCAGTGCAAAATTTTATTAATGATAGACACAATATCAGATCAAGAGGTTTAAAATTTAAAGATATAAATAAAAATAAATACTACATATAACTATTTAATTGTTGAAAGCTGAGAGTAATCTTCATGTTTTTAAGTATTTTCATAATACAAAAGAGAGGAAAAAATGTTTTAAGGGCAAAAAAAGTAAGAATCTAGGTACATGAATGGATACTCACAACCAATATAATTCTTCCCATGAGCAATCTAACAACTTTTTGAAAGTTGAATTAAATATCATAAAGAATATTTAAAAGTTGATATATGGTTTTAAGAATAACCAAGTTTATTTTAAATAATTAAGAATTTTTATGTAAATCATGTTTGAATATATATATTACTAGGATAGAGAGAGAGAGAGTTATATACATATAAGTAACAAAAGGAATAGCATTAAATTTTATCTTCCTATAAATTTATTGTATTAAATTTATAAAAATACTTTTTAAAAATAGTAACGTAATATTTCAAAAAGTAATATGTTTATTATGATCATATTACTTTTTGAAAGTTTTTCAGTTAAAGTCTTTAAAATTATAATATAAAAAAGGTTACAAAAATACTTTTCTCATACTTTAATATATATTAAATATAAACAAGATCGCTAATTTGTTATAAAAAATTTCACTATACTATGATTAATTGAATAAGAAAATTCACATCTGGTGTACTTGTAGTTTATAATAATTTATATTAATTATCACTGTATAATTTTACAAAAAACTCTAGAAAAATATACTTTTTTGCCTTTAAAAGTGCCAAGATTCATTATAGGATGACGTGTAAATGCTTTCCACACTGGAGCAAAATTACTCAAATAAGGAATCTAAAAATAGCATAATTTACAATAAGCAATATATATATACACACACACAAGCCTGAATGCTTCAAAATAATATTTATACTTACAGTATCCCATATAAGAATATGTATATCAGTTGAAAATGACTGGTTCAAATGCAATGTGGCATATAAATTCAAAAAATCACAGAAATGATGATACATATTTACAGCTATATAAAAATATGAAAAGAAAATTTAAAATAAACAAATTATATGCTATTACTAAAAGATATATAAACTAGTTACAGATAGCACATTAATGTTGTTTACTTGTTATTAATTTTATTTATTTACACTGTTATATATATTTTGTAAACTTTTAATTAATATGTATTAAAGAAATTATTATAAAATTTATTTGTGATTTACTGACTATATTTAGCTCAAGAGGGCAAAAATTTTACAAAGACAATAGTTTAACATAAATTTCAAGCCCTTTTTGAAATATAATTGAGATGTAATTTAAATCTACAAACTATTAAACAAAGCTATGCTGATTATTTTAACAAGTTAACTATTGGTTAACTTATTAAATTATTTAATATAGAAAATTATAAATTTTTACTCTTTTCAGAAAGACAAAAATCGTAAATACAAGAGATGAGAAAAAAAGAAAACAGCAAAATACTATACACATAATATGAAATATAATATAAAATGAATCATAAATTTAAAAAAGATTCTATAACAAAACACTGTTATACTTTTCAAGACATTTTTAATTCATACACAATATTGTCAGCAAGCTAAAAATAAATATTATTACTAATGAAATCAGATGACATAGCAATATAAATAATATGCAAAATGATCAAAAAGTTATTGAGCAAAAAATGTTTAATAACAACAGGTTGTTATTGCATATTCAATGAAAGCTTAATGAACATGATAGTTTCCTTCAGTTGCAAGCTAATTAATCTATTTTGAAAATATTAGTCATTTTTATTTCAAAACTCAATTTTTTTAGATGAGATGTATTGTATTTAATTCACTACCAGAACAGATTTTATTTTAATACCAATTAATCATATGCAAAACGAAGGTAATTTGTCAATAAACAAGAGTTTACTGTATTTAACATTTGCAACTTAAAAATCTTAAATGAAATTGTCAATTTACTGCTCCAAAAGAAAAATATTAACATTGTTGAATAAAATTACTGATAGATATCAGGAAAGTCCTCTTTGAGTAGCTAAAAACTTAGATTAGAGTGATATCTCCAACATATATCCATTTAAGATTGAGCTAGTATGTAAGACACAAATTAATATTTCTCTCTTGACAATTATATGTGATAAATAACAGAATTTAACAACTATATAAATTTAATGGGAGCTATATTATATTTATTTTTGTTAACAATTTGCACATTCATTCAATTTTTGAATTGCAATGTGCAACTATAACATTGCTTATAAAATCAAATTAAATAATTTAACTTATTGTAAATATTTTTTTATTATAAACAGTTTTATATAATAATTGTAAAATGAAATAAAAAAAACAAATTATTCTTATTTGCTTTAATAATGGACAGAAGTTTAAATGTATAAACTATTGGAAAGAATGCCAATTACATCAGGAAGCTACTCCATCAATCATGCACCTATTTAACTTTTCCCATACTATAAAGGCATGTTTCATTTCTGTTGGAATTTTCATCTAACATATGAATGCATGAGCAATATAAATTAAAAATTAATAATAGATCTCATAATTTTTAATGAGACCTATCCATAATTTTAAAATATAATGCCCTAGGAAGGGCATTATATTTCCCCCCTCGAAATATATATACTTTTAGTCTATATTGTTGAATAGAAAATGTGCTAAATTTCTTTCATGAAATATATTTCAAAGAAAATTTCTTGAAATAGCAGTAGCAGCTTTGGCTTCAATGCTCTGCAATCTGTGAAATAAAGACGACCAGACATCTTTTCACACAAACAAAAGCTACTTCTTAGAAATTCCAAGGAGAATTAAGTTTGGGTAAAATAGAAATTACTACATCAATTAAGACTTCTACTAACGAAATAATTTTAATTTAGTTGATTCATCATCAAACTTTCTGAAATCTAATTTTTAAAATTTTAAGATAACTGCTGCTTTCATAAAAAAAGGCATAAACAGGAGTGCAAAATATAAAATTTTAGTCTCATTTTAGATTCTCAATAACAAGTATCTTTTTCTTCATTGTTATTATTATTATTCTGCATAACATTGAGGATACTTAAAAATAATTGTTGTTACAAGTAATTTCCATTTCTCCTTTTATAATGGAATATCTGAAATTTGTTATGCCTATTCTTTTATACTAACCAATGAATGTTTATTCATACATTTGATAATATAATGGCAAGCAGAATAGATACATTTCTGTACCTATTAACATTTTGCATGTCAGATTCCTTAAACTTTAGAAATACTTTTTAAATTCTTGCAATAACAAATCCCAAAAAAATTTTAAATGAAAATGAATCGAACAATCTCATTCTGTTGGATTTAAGAATTTAATTCTCTGTACATTATACTGTCTAGTATTAGATTTCAAAATTTATCAAGAAGTTTCAAAACTAATCCAGAATTTTTTACTTGGTACACCAGTTATATTTAAATAAGTTCAAACATCATCTCATAAGATTTGTTTATTTTGATCTGTCCTTTGCCACACTGTTGACGAATAGCGTAAATTGAATATTCAAATAAGTGATGCCATTATAATAAATCAGATCAATAGTTTGAAACCTTTTTATTTAGACTGAATGCAGCACAATGCATGAATATCTAGTTAAAAAATAAATTATTTGCAATTGTAAAATGAAAAGATAGTAGCAAAGTTATAATGGCATAATATTGTTGCATTATTAAATTAAAAGAAAAATGGTCTCATAAACTAAATTAATATTTTAATGTACATTATTCTTCTATGTTAAGAAAATAAAATCTGTGCTTGAATATTATAAATACTTGATCAATAATAGTTTAAGGCCAGGATATAAACATGGCAAATACCGAATTTTCTCATACATAATACGCGGATTATGTGTTAAAAAAGTTCTGAATTTCGGTGTGAGTTTTATAAGCTGCCGCGGATAATCTAATAAAAAATATTCTCCATCAGAAAAACTTACAAGAAAGTTTTGAAAGAAATACTGTTTATGTTTCATAAAATAAATAACAGGTGGTACCAAGACACACCTGAGTTATTTAAGCTATAATCAGCTTTGTCCAACTACGTTCAAAAACAAATTTGGTTCCTCGTAAAGATTTTACAGTTGCATTTCACAATTTGTCTTGATGTGAGCTTGAAAATATTCAAATTCGTATATTGTTATATGGAAGCGAACACTTTTAAGTTACACAGCAGGTTTTAAATTAAAAGCAATAGCAAAAGAAAATTAAAAAAATGGCCAGAAACATGTTAATGAGAAGTGAAAAACAAAGATGCGCTGTATAAAAAAATGTATAAAATACAGAATTTGTAAATAATCAATTTCTTTTATTTAAATATTAACAAAGCAAATATTCATATTTTTTAAATATGGCTATCATCGTTTTAGAAGTTATTAGAAGCTAAATATCGATAAGTTTTGCAAGAATCTTCTTGAAATTATCGCTCTTGATTGATCTAGTGGTTTCATCTCAAGTTTATCGTACTTTGCGATGAGGTGGATCCAGACAGATCTTTTTCATAATAAAAGATTTTTTCTGTACAATTTATAATATTTTTAATTATACTGTGCATTTTTTAAGTGACACTCATATTATTAACAGTACATATTTTAAACTATTCGCCAGGGAAAAAAATTACCGCGGATTATTC
Organism: Latrodectus geometricus; assembly: GCA_026290005.1. NCBI lineage: Eukaryota > Metazoa > Arthropoda > Arachnida > Araneae > Theridiidae > Latrodectus > Latrodectus geometricus. The sequence continues at coordinate 36,008 of JAPDSC010065408.1, read as the reverse complement.
GACCTTTTTTTTCTCCTTTTACCGGCAAAAAAAGCTTGTGCGGATAATACGTTGCTGAGGATTATATACAGGAAAATACAATACTTTTGACTCTTTTTTTTAGGATTTAGAAGTTGTACTACAACAGAAATAAAACAAACAAGGAAAAATATCTAGATTAGAAATAATTGAAGTTCTGATTTTAAATCTACTAGCTAAATGATCTAAATGAGGATGAAATTCAATCTCTTACAAAAAAAGAATCCAAAATATTTTACTCTATCTGTTAGAAACCATTTAATGATAAGTGATAACATTATTACATGCAAATCTACATGTTACATCTTAATTCTACATGCTACAACTTGCAAATCTTAATTCCTTTTATAATTTCCATAATAATATTTGTGATGATTGAAGTATTGT
>JAPDSC010065408.1:16269-35203 GCA_026290005.1 Latrodectus geometricus | reverse complement strand
AGTTAAGAAGCCAGTTCCAAAAATAATATATATATTTATGTCAAAAGTTTAAAGACATGTTTCAGAAGCTTTGACTATATATGAAATCAAAAATTTGTAACAAATTATTATCTTCATTACTTGTGATATGGTCAGAATTTTTCTTTATTTCAATAACTACTTTTGAGTGAATGAAAACATAAGCTGTTAAAATTTTAAAATTCCGTCTGAAAATTTTTTAAGGAAAATTTAATATACTTGATGCTATGATTTCACATGTAAATTTGGTTTGGCTTACTTTATTGTTCAACTTGTTTTGCACATGAAGAGATTTAATAAGACTAGCCCTACACTTTCAAGTGGATTCTCAATATTTTATATCTACAAAATTTTAAGTCCAAGTTGAGAACAGAATCTGAAACTTTAGAGGATTGTGATAATTTTTAAATTATCATTTTTGTTATTGCTAATGACAATAAGCAATTAAAAATTGTAAAGTTTAAAGCTCAAATATTTATAGTATTAAAGGGATGTAAAAAAATCAGTGAATATAAATATCTAATCATAATTTTTAAATTGACCAAAATTATCACTTTTTTATTTTTGATTTAGGATGTCATCATACTTTTTAAAGTTATAAAGAGTATTTTAATTTCCTTTTGTTTTAGGAAAATAAAAATTACATGAAAAGAGAAATACATACTTGCATCTAATTTCATAATAAAAGTAGGTTCACTTATAAAAATATCACACAATTTTTGGTCCATCGGAAATTCTGTCAATTCAGTAAAATGCTCAAATTCAGCATACCTTGAAGCAGAATGATAAAAATTAAATTCAAGTACTTTTATATAAAAAAATAAATTAACTCAGAAAACTAATATTTTACACACAGATTTTGAGTTTTTACATGCTAATTTCTTTCTTTATTGTATTTTTATTTATTTTTAATGAACAAACTATTCACAGATAATGAAATTATCAATTTAATTTTGGGGAAAGTATTTAGTTTAACAAAAATTTTTATAATGATATTTATTACAATTATAATTATAAGGAAGTTATTTTGCTATATCTAAAGCTTTGAAAATTTATTTACCAAGATTGCAAAGGGCTTTTATGTTGACTTTGTTGTTTCAAAAGTTTCTTTTTTAATTTACAGAATCCACCAACTTGTCCTTGCCTTATAACATCATCCCGATACCTATAAGTACATAATATAAAATATGTATAAAAAATTATCTTGACATTCTGTACAAAAATATCACAAAAGAATTCAAATTTCCAATTAACTATTGAATCATTTTTTATATAACAAAAATTATCAACATAACTTCCATGAAAGCAAGTCTGATACACACTATAACATAAGTAATAGAATATACAAGCAATATTAAAAAATATAACAATATTAAAAATATAACAAAATAGAGGATAACTTTAATATTGAATGACAAATGGAGCAGTGAACTAAACTGAATTATATTTAAATATTATGAGTATTTAATTAATAACTAACCTAACAAATATTAAAACAAATTTACTATCCACAGACCATTCTAGAAAATGACAAATACTTTATTGGTGCTTTCAGTAATCCATTATATATAGTACTATAAACATTTTCTTATTTCCAGAAATCATAATATAAAAATAAAATGGTTGAAAAACAATCATGTGATTATATTTCACTCATTTCTTCTAATGAGATTATTTAAAATTTATACCAAATCTCTTCACATTTTAAGAATCTTTTTAAATTTTTTTTCAGACCAGAATTAATCTGAACAATCATTTGACTGGATTGAAATTTAGCAGATATATTTTTCTAGTCATACTGGCATAGGAAAGCTACTCCAAATAAACTAGTAATTCTAAGACTCTACGAACAACAGTACTAAGGTGAAAATCAAACTCATGAACTGTTGAGTTAAAAGTCAAAGTACTAACCACACACAGTTGTCAATTTGGCTAAGTTTTTAGTGAAAGATATTAGAAAACTTCATTATAGTTAAAATATATAAACGATTTTGTGATGAACAACAACATAAAATAGCAATATAATACACATCAAATAGCTTATAGAGCATCTGATAGCTTTAAAATTCAATTTAAAACAACAAACAACCTTACACCCTATGTGGGAATTCAAAAATTAATGAATTAAAAATAAGAAAGATAATCACTTAGCTATTAGCTCAGCTAAACTTTTGATAAAAGACATTAGTAAATTTTTCTATAGTTATAATAAGGGTAAACTTTTATAAGGGGAAAAAATCTAGAGTAGAATACATTAACATAATTAATTCCCATATAAATACCTTTTTATTTAAAGTGCATGGAATATCATATAAAATATACCAAGTACATTACCACCAGTAATGCTACATAGATGAAATACAAAATTCGAGAAATAAAAATAATTTGTAACTCTGGTTGCTTAAAACAAAATTATGTCAAGCATAAGTTTTTCAGTAAGTTTCATGAAAATGTAAATATAAGGAAAATTTTAAACGTTTTATCAAAATTTAGTATTATTACTTAGTATAACAAAAATACTTAGTATAATAAAAATAGATTCAAATTCAATATTTATCATAAATGCTAGGAAAAAAAAAAAAAAATCAAATTACCCTATGTTATTCTCAAATTTTAAACTCACAAAAATATTAACTATTGAATAATTGAATTAAAAATATATATATTAAGCATTTCCAGTTTTCAAAGTCTTAAGTTTTTACAATTTATGTATCCCTCAGTTAATTTGAAATTTTTGATGTCCTCTCTTTATGAATAAGAAAAATCAGATACCTTTTCTAATGAAAAATATAGAATATTTTTATATAAATAAAAATATTCTATATTTTTCATTTTTCTATATTTTTAATCCATATTTTTATTTATATAAATCAGATACCTTTTCTAGTGAAAAATATAGAATATTTTAATTTATATAAAAATATTCTATATAAATAAAAATATTCTATATTTTTCACTAGAAAAGGTATCTGATTTATATAAATAAAAATATTCTATATTTTTCATTAGAAAAGGTATCTGATGTTTCTAAAAAATTCTGATGTTTCTAAAGAAAGGTCTGAAAAAAACATTGTTTCATTTAAAAAATGTTTTCTTGAAAACAAAAAGAAGAAAAAATAATTGTTATGTTAACGGATTTTAATACATAACACATTTAAAATATTTACATAAATTTTAATGCCAAGGCAATTAGTTTACCTTTTACAGGATTTTTTAATGAGTGGGTCATATTTATGAATTACAGAGGAAAAATATAAAAAAATACAAGCAGGCCATATAACAGATGCACATGCATGAAAACATATACAATACACATCTTTTATTATTCAACAATAGAAAATTGAACATGAAATCATCCGCACTAAAGAGGGTGGTCTTAACACTAGATCATAGTAAGTCTCATTGCTTATTAATTGGTTAGTTGTATTTTATGGTGTAAGGTGCGAAATAGGGCAAGCTGCACCAATACGTAATATTTGATACCATATAACAAATAACTAAACAACTGAAAGCTGTTGTAAGATATTAAGACATCAATAGTGTTTAGAGATTACTTTTCTTCAATAGTGAGTTACATTCTAATGATACATGTGAAAAATCTAAGAAGCTGTCAAGCCATGAAATATGTATGGCGAAAATTAGCATTCATTGTTATTTTACAGTGGCATCTATCAAGGCTGGAATTTTAAATCAGAAGAATTCTGTCTTATTAATAGAACATGGTATGTCTTAGAGATTATTTAATATTTTAGTAAATAATAATACCATAGAATGCAATATACTAAATCTCATGATAGACAAAACAGGATTATTAAATTCACAAACATATTGTGATAAAAATAAATATATAATTGTTCTGTATGAATGAATATTTTGTAAGCTGCAAGAGAAACAAAATTTTTTTCAACTAAAAAGACAGTGGTAAATCGTTTTTAAATAAAATTGAAAATAATTACTGATTTTTCAGATTTTTAAAAGGTAACTAGTTTAATACTACCAAAGATCTTCCAAACAACTAAATTTAATATGCAAATCCCAAATTTAGTAGATAAATTAGTGCTACAAAAAATTCTTTGACATAAAAACTTTGATTAATAAATATGTAAACATATAAGTGTAGGTTTGGAAATAACAATCTAAAATATTTTGAGAAAAGATGATCTACAGTATTGCTTAGAGCAATACTGCACAAATAGTTCAAATATCACATAGATACATGAGGATCAAACTCTTTCATAAGACATTTCTATTTAGACATGGCATATGCATTGGTAAAGAATGAGATTACAGGATGGGTAGTGAAAAAAATTAAATGCTAATTTTGGTGTATCAGACAGCTTATGTATAATATGGTACCAAAAATTACAACCATAAAACTTAAGCTTTTGTACTTTTTTCTTAAAGTTTGGTTCAATTATACAAAATCCCCACTTTACAAAACAATCCCTTCTTTTTCTTAATCTATTTCATTGAAATATCTTGAACAGAGACATGATCATCATCACAAAAGAGCAAAATCATACATGAGTTCAAACAATTTTAAGAAATATCAACAATTCCTATAACATAAAATATGCAGATAAATTGATATGAATATACATATATATTCCTTCACTTGTAAATTTGAGAAAAATACACATTACATCAAAATTAAAATACATACCTCATTGGCTCAGGTAAAGTTTCCAAAGTTTTAAAATCAAACATTATATATTTTCCTCTACAAAATCTCAGATATTTTGAGCACTCCAAGAAACTTTCATTCTAAAATTAAAAATTATGATTTAAAATCCTATACAGTGAAATTACTTTTTGAAAATTTTTTATAGGCATTAAATTATATACCTTAAGTTTTGGAATACAAATCATCATCAACTCATCCAGTCGTTCACGAATGTATCCAAAATCACCTTGTTTAAAGAATGCATCAGATTGCTCTTGTTTAGATTTAGCCCTAAAATAAGTTGTTGAAAGGTAAAATTGATAAAATGTAGTTAGAAATATTTAAAGGATATAGTGAGTACATAAAAGTTTCCATTAAGGAAATACTTAAATGTGAGAAAAGCAAAAAAATTTTAAATATAATGATATTATGTTAATTTTACAACTGTATAAGTTAATAAAACTAAATAAGCATTAATTTTTGATACATAACAATAAAATAAGGGCCTTATGCTACATTATAAGTCTCCAATCTTGTTCAACACACTATAATACTGGCAGGGCCGGCGCTAGGGGTGGGCAAGCCGGGCCTCTGCCCGGGGCGGCAACCTTAGGGGGCGGCAAATTGGCCCTAAAATTAAATTTCTCAAACCTTTAAATATTTTCTCTTTCTAAAATAATTGAGTTTTGACCCATGATATACTAAACTTTTTTGTTTAAAATGAATAATATTTTTATGCATTAAGATATTTGGAATCAAACCCCTAACACCCTGTATGTATACAGGGTGTTTTTTAAACATACAGCAAAAATTTGTTTCGAAGATACAGGGCGAACAAAATTTTTGACAATATAACAACATTTTATTACCAAAAATTACAGGTAAAGTTTTTTAATCTACAAGAACTGTTGAAAATAATGACCTCCAGCTAGAATAAGAATGCAAGAAATTTAATGATTTTAAAAATTATAAAAATGGATTTGAAGAAAACTATGTTCGCCGCTTTATCTTCGAAACAAAGCGGGTTCACAAAAATTATCAAAGGATAAAATATTCTTAGAATAGTCCAGGGAACAAACCCTTGAATTTTCGGCGTATGTTTAATAAACACACTGTATATATTAATAATGTATGAACTTTTAACTATTTGAAATGTCAAAATATTTCAAATGCAAGAAAACTCACAAGCATAAGAAATTCCCACTTAAAAATAGCTTAAAACTTAAAGAAATAATTTTTTTTATTATAATTTAATCAAAGGGACACAGTAATAGAATTTTTAACCGTGTGTCTTAATTTGTCGAAACATGTATGAAAAGGAGGGCGGGAGCGAAAAATCAGTCCTGACAAGCTTTACGCCATGACTATAAAATGAAAAACGGTAGTCCCATTGTTTTATTTATGAAATAATTGCCTTGCAGATTGGTTGCTAGTAAAATAGAGTGCATTATATTTTACAATTAATTACTATTTACCTGGCCTTTTTAAACTTGTGTTGTGATGTTGTGTTATAAAAGTAAGGTAAGTAGAATAATTAAAAAATATTCAGTCTTTATCAAGAAATATTTAAATAGCTTCTACAGGATGTTTCTTTTTAAATGATATTTTTTGTTTGTTTTTTATGTTTGTCCGGCATACCTCAACCGATTTAATTTTTTTTTTTGATAGGGTATGATTGGCAAGTAAAAAGGTGGTTTAAAATGCCATTCCCTCATTTTGGGGGAAACTTTTAGGGGTTGATAAAAAATAAAGGTTTCCGAAAGTAATAAAAATTAGTTATGAATAAAGCCCCTGGAAATCAAAATAAAATGCCTTTGGTGCTAATATTATAGGGTGGAAAAAAATATTTTTTCTTATTATTTCTGATTAAATACGGTTTCCTTTACTTATTTTAAAAATATATGGATTTACTTTACATTACATTACTGCAGTAAAGTTGGTTATAAAAAATTTTAAATTTTTAGTGTTTTGTTTCTATCGCGGTTCTGTTTTTTTTTTTTTTTTTTTTTTTTTTTAAATTTTTATTAAAATAGTTTTTATAGTTTTTGAAAATCGTCCGATAGAGAATAGGTACTTTAATCCATTGGTATAAGCCACGGTACCTATAAAATTGTTTGCAGAATTTAATATTTTATATTATGCTCAAAGAATAAAATATAATTTGCTTTTTAATTTTGCATTGCATTCTAATTTGGTACAAAATATTAAATTGTATGAATCCTATAAGTAAGCTCTTGCAGACAAATGACTATGATTTACCACCTACTATGGAGCTCTTGAAAAATTGTAAAGATATTTTCAAGGATCTTAGATCGGACAGAGCATTTAATGAAATGCTTTGCGATGCTCGAAAACTCACAGACGAAATTGACATACCAGCTAATTTTGAGCTCACCCAGCCACGTCATAGAGTTCGAAGAAGGAATGTTAATTTCGACTATGAGGCAAAAGATGATCCAATAGAAGATCCTGCTTTGAAATATAAGGCAGAATTTATTTTTTTTACATTAGATAAAGCTATCAATGCAATTGAATCCAGGTTTGATTTGATCAGTACCCACAGCAATCATTTCCAATTTTTATACAATATTTCTGATTTAAAAGATATTCCTCAAAACAACATTATAAAGTATTGTAAAGATTTAGAAACAGTGTTGATTGATGGGAATTCATCCGATATAAAAGCGCTTGACTTGGCAGACGAGATAGTAGCTGTTTTGGCTTTGCTAAAAAAAAAAGAAAGCCTAGTTGAGATTTTAAAATTCATATCGAACCTGGATTTTGCTCGCAATCTTGGTATAGTTTTAAGAATACTGCTGACTCTCCAATAAGTGTGGCAAGTGGAGAAAGGAGTTTCTCCAAATTAAAATTAATTAAAAAAATTTTTACGCTCCACAACTACCGAGGATTGACTAAACGGCTTAACAACAATAGCCGTCAAACATGACCTGGCTGAAAAAATAAATGTTAAAGAAATTCTAAAACAATTTTCAGAATTAAAAGTGAGAAAAAAACACTTTTAATTTCAACTCTGCAAATTTTTTCTGCGCTACCCTAATTTTAATTAAGTGCCAAAAACATAAATAAATAAAGTAGTATTTTTTTACTAATCAAAACTTCAACATTGCTGATGATTGCAATTTTTTCACTCGTTTTATTTTACCATTAATCGTGGAAAGGGTTTAGGTTATCTCTTTTAATTTTTGTTATAAAGGGGCATCATTTTACCTCTTTGACCGGGGCGGCAAAGCTGCTAGCACCGGGCCTGATACTGGACATATACATATTACAATATTCATTTATCATTTAATATGTTCACTTCATTTATTATATACCTATTATATTTTTAGAAAAACATATAATAATTTAATTCATATTATTATGCTATATAATCTTGAAATTTAATTTTTGAAAATTAAGTATTTATAATAGAGAATTAAATTGAATCATTTCAATACTTACCATCCTTTACTACTTTGATTACAATCTGGTGTAGAAAATCTTTCATTCACAGAGCAATTTTCTTCATATCCCCAACACTTATTAAGACCAATATAATTCTAAAATCAGAGGATGATAGAAAAAACAAGAATTACCGTAAGTTTTGAAAAGTTAATGTTCCACAATGAAAAATGTTCATAATTTAAATACACTTCATCGATTGCTTTTAAATCGACTTTCTTAGTTAAGATTAATGAAACCCAATTTAAATCATAATTCATAGACTTAAGTAACATTATTTCAAAATATCTGACAAAACTAGGAAATCATAAAATAGAGTTGCCTTATTCTAAAAAATTGTTGAAACAAAATTCTTAAAAGGATAGATTTAAAATATATTGAAATGTTTTATGAATTTGAATAAATATCATAAACGTTTCATTTATAATATTTTGAAAAGTTCCAAGCATTAGTATTTGTTGTCAATGAAAATGATTAACTAAGTTTTTTATACAGTTGGCAAATCTTATTATCTACTAGCTGTTATAAATATTATAATAAATTTTTATCATATACTATGGATAACTTTTATGATTTTTAAGATAAGAGTAAACTTAGAAAAGCTAAGAATTAATATATTTTAGGAGCTGAATTTTTATGAAAGATCATAAATGTCTAAATTATAATGTTTTGAAACGTTTCAGTTGTCAGTATTATGAAGGTGATTAAGCAAATGTTTTTCTTCTATTTGGTCAATTTTTATTCATCTCAAAATATTATAATAGTAATAAGTATTTATTCTATAACATATTTGATTTTGAAAAACAATTTTATTAATTCTTTAACTAATAAATAAATATTTTACAATGAAAATGAAAAGAATTAACATTTACTGAAAAGTGTTATTAAAATGTAATACAATATATCACTATGAATATTTTGAAATAAAATTATGAATTTAATCTAATTAAAAACTAGTAGAGCAAGTGAATTCATATTAAGTGAACCAATTTGTTCTCTCATTAGATTTTACTTAAAAATTATTAACTTATGCAATATTTTAATATTTCCAACTTTAAATATAGAAAAAATAATAAAAAAATCATTTGGCTTTAATTTTATTTCCTTTACATATGACAAAATACACATCTTTAAAAACTATATATTTTCCCTCTCACTAATCAAATAATTTTTGTAATGGGAAACATCATGCAATTTTATTAATTTTTAGGTTTAAATTAAGTAAATAGTAAATTTTTTTATTTAATTTTTAAATAATAGATTAAAATTTTTGAATTCTGTTTTTCAGGTTTATTAATATTGAAAAAATGAGGACTTAAAAAACAACATTTTGAAGATAAAAGGTACAACTATACATATTAAAAAGATACTTTTTGAGGGTAAATGATAAACTTTATTGCTAATTGTAAACAAAACAGATAACATATCTTAAACAAATTCAAATTGAAAGCAATGCTTGCACTGATTTTGCAATAAGATTTGTAAGAGGTATAATATACTAAAAGATATGTATTTCAAATACATTATTTTCACATTTTAAGCTCAAGTTTCACATAAATTTTCATATTATGCACAAGATGGCAACAATTTTAATTCTTCCTCAATGTCAGATAAAAATCATAATATTTCTATTATATTTGTAATTATTGAATAAGTATTTAATGATAATTTATTATTTTAGTAATATTTTAAAAAGTTGTTTCAGAAAATGTTTGAAAAGCAAATGTGTTTTTAGTGTGAAGAAATTCACAATATTTTTAACTAAAGATATCCAATCTGAACATATTTGTGTCAGTGAACTGGCAGATATTATTAACTTCTCACTTTACCAAAACTTTATATTAGTAAAAGATTCACTTAAAATGGATTCACTAGTTTAGATGGGGTTTTGCACTGAGTTAAACTAAAGTTCAGAGTAATGAAGAGATAGATATATATGATGGAAGTACAAAATAAAATCTATACTTATCAAAAACATTATATTGTCCAAATATTTAATACTATTTACAATGCCTCTCATTTGAAAGTGATTGCAGTAAAGCATCATATCCTAGAGGAATGTGATGTGCAAACAGGATACTTTTTTGGAAAGATCATAATATTGAGGAAATGATGTATGAAAGAGACTCCATCAGCCATGAGAAATAACAGTGAGGATTTAAGGAACAAACTTATCGCAGCCAGATGCAGGGTTGAAGAGTAGATCTCCACCTGCAAACAAGAGAAATGGATGGGACTTTGCAGCAAACTTGATCCAAAAAAGGAAATATCCCAATATTAGAATCTTCTATAAGTTTTAAATAGGTTCAGGAATAGGTTCACACAAATGTTTTGACAGCTGGAAATGTCACATCAGAACAAACAAACAGCAAATATGTTTGCTAAATATTATAAAAATACAAGTAAACTATCATACACCGCAGAAGATAGTACAAACTCCCCAAAAACTGCAAATCCATTGATAAACTAAACAAGCAAACATCTGAATCTAGCATATTCAGGAAGAAGTAGAATCTGCTATTCAGTGCCTCGACCCCAGAAAATCTTCTGGCCCTGTCCTAATCATCTAGGACAGAGTGCAAAAAGATTCTTGTTTCAAATTTTTAATATACCTTGGCTCGCAAACTGCCTAAAATTTGGAAGAACTCAACCATTATTGCTATCTTTAAGCAAAGTAAAAAAGCCAGTGACTGCAAAAACTATTGGCTGATTTCACTAACTAGTATCCTTTGCAAAATAATGGAAAAATTTATCCACACCAGATTGATGAAATGACTTATTAAGAAAAAAAAAAAAAGACTTTACGGCACATACAGAGCTAAGCACAGTACAGTTAACTCTTTTAACAATGTCAGTCAATAACTGATGGTTTCCAAGAAAAGCCTAGCAGAAAAAGCACTGTGGTTTTCTTGGACCTCTCTGCTGCATTTGACAGAGTCTGAAGGCAGAAACCAATTAACATGATCCACACAGAAAGTATTGTGGCTAACTGCCATATCTGGATCAACAACTTCTTAAAAGCAAGGAAATTCAGGGTCAAAGTAAATGGATCTTTTTCAAAAGCTCATCAAAATTGGGCAGTTGTTCCTCACGACTCAGTTCTAAGTCCTTCCCTCTTTTTACATGAATACCTTAGACTCTCACATTTGCAAAGAAGCAAGAGCAGCAGGATATGCTGATGATGTAGCAGTTTGTCACATACACCCTCACATTCAACTTTCACAAAAGATTCTAAATCAGAGCATGGAATGTATTAACTGAGGGAGCTTAAGCTCAATGTTAAATATATACCTGATAAAACAAATTTTGCATTTTCTTAATGGACAGGAAAAATAGAAACAATTTTAATCCTACTTTAAATCTATTTCACTCTGTTATCAGACACACTAAGCATCCAATATACCTTTTGGCCTCACCCTAGATGAACTGAGATTTTCACAACATCTTGAACAATCTCTAACAGAGCTTTAAAAAAGCTGAACATCAAGGCAGTGTGGGGTATCTTGGGGTTCAAGATAAGCAACTCACCTTAATGCTTATACTTTGCTTGTTAGGCCAGTTCTTGAATATGCTTTTCCCATTTGGGCACCAACCACATTTTCTTCAAAGAACAAAATCGAAACTGTAGAGTACAGAGCATTTAAAATTATAATTGATGCTGTCTCATCCATAAATAACTATAAAGCTCAATTTGAGTGCATCCTAATACCTCTAGAAAGCAGAAGAAAACTGGCCACTGTAAAATTCACAAACAAAATTGGAAGCCTAACAGATCTCCATATCTCAAACAAAACATTTAAGACGTGGAATGGTAAGTCTAGACTAAAACGGTCTTCCACCTTTCAATTTGACAAAGAAACTAGAATGGAAATCGATTTATAACATGAGGATCTAAATTATGTTCAACCTTCTTCACCATCAGTCCCTCACCAAAGGCAACAATAAATTTAAACCTTCTACAACCCTGAATGAAAAACAGCCAGCTGCTGTGATCAAGGAGAAAGGTGTTTACACCATCCGTGAGCTTTCAAATTCTGCTAAAAATATGGCTATCGCTTTTACAGATGGCTCTTCAAACTCCAACTTTGACTGGGGTAATGCTGATATCTTTTTAAGTTATGCTAATGGCATACCTGAATGCCACAAAATATTTAATAGTCTTAATAATAAAATAGTCTCAAACTAAACACCTGTGAGAGGGTGGCTATAAAGGAGATTTTGAACATTTATTACTCTAAAGATATCAAAATTCTTATAGACTTTTATTATTCTTGAACTTTTGTTCTGCCCTTCAGGTCATTTTAAGAAGTAACTCCAATTCACGCAAGATATCCTGCTCTGAAACAAAATAACCACAACCCAAAAGACCTGCATTCTTCAATGTATAGCGGCACATCTTGATATTAATAGTAATGAGAAAGCTGATATCCTTATCACGAAGGCCTGATATGGCCACAGATGCAATAGCCAGCCACAAACTACTTCATGCTTTTTCTCAGAAACATTCCAAACTTTGACTAAACAGTGACCATGCTATCTTCACAACCATAGACAGGTTAAGGACTAAATATTTGAAGGGAAAGAAAATATCACTCGATGGCCATCAAAGGATCTACAGGAGTTGTCCTCATTGCACAGACACCAAACTTTCTCCTGACCACATCTTTAGTTGCTTGCTATATTAGCGAAACTCTTCAGGATAAATCTTGATCCCACATTTCAAACTCCTCTATTTCACGGGGGCTATTGATGTAGCCAAAGCTGTCTTGGACACTTTTGTATCAATTTAATCCTATTGCACTAGTTTATTAGACAAGACAGCAATAACATTTTAAAGGTATCACAGACGCAATAAATGTACAGAAATAAAAATATATATGAAATCATAAGGTTGAAATCCAAACTTATTTCATTAATTTTTCAATATATTGTGTTTGCTAAAAATAATTAAGTGAATTCATTTAAAAGAATTTTTTTATATGTATAACTAAAAAAGAAAAAAAATTTGATGAGAAAAATATTTTCATGATTTAACATATCAAAAAATAATTGCACTATTTGTAAATATAGGATGAATCAAGGAGTAATTTCATCTGCTTAAAATTAAAACAAAAGAAAATTTGAAAAACTCAAATGTTAATAAAGTACATCTTTAAAATCCATTGATCAAATAAAAAATGCTGCCAAATAACAACTACAAAATTTCACAGAATTTTAGCCAAATATAAAAAACTATGTAGCAGATATATGATTGTTACTTTAAAAAGCATTTGATTTTGTAAACAAGAATTAAGTTCTGATAGTATTTATCTACTTTTACACCACAAAATAATAAACATTCAAGACTGATTTATTGCAGAACGTGATTGTCTTATCATCATGCTTTTTTTTTTTTTTTTTTTTAAGTTTATTTATACAATGCATTAAATAGTTCTAATTCTATTTCCAAAACAATAATTAAATCATGTTTCAGAATACATGCTTACAAAATTTAAATAGGATTAAAAAGTTGTAATAAATTGTTTACAATTTTCAACTTTTTTTTTTAAAATTTTAAATACCTACCTTGTTTTAATTTTGATTAAATGTGAAAATCATTATTAACAAGTAATGAAGGAACAGTGTGAAATGATTTAGTGTCAAATTGGCAACAACTTTTTAGTTGATGAATTTTCTACAGGTATTATTAATAAAAAAGTAATAGAACACATAAAATGAAACAAGCAAGCAATTAAGTAATAAACTTCTCAAATATTCTTTTATGGGGTACTGACTAAATATGCTTTCTTTAAATAATAAGCTTCATCGTTGCTTGTCTTTAAATTTTTATAGTAATCTTGATAATACAAAATACAGTTTTTTATAAAATCTTCTAGTAAATATTGATTTAGTTTAAAACAACAAATCGTAATTTAGTATTTTTAATAAAGTCAATACTTATTAATAATAATAAAATTTTCTGATAGAGAGATCATTATTAGAAAATTAATGTAAGTCATTATTAAATAACTAAATGGAATATCATATCAGTCTTTATTTAAATCTTGAGTGTTGATTGGAAAAAGATTTATTCTTTAACAGATCCTTGATTAAATAAATATATATAACCTAATCTTAGAAAAAAAACATATGTGTTGGCAAATTTCAAACGAAATTTTTTATGCCATTACATAACAAAATTTAATTAATTTTTTAATTCATTAATTTTCTACAATTTTTATTTATTTTGAATAATTTTTGTGAGTTTTAATCAAAAATAATGAATATAATATCATGAATGAAAAAAGTTTTAGTCTTTATTTCAATTTGCTGTAACATTTACATTTAGCAATGATTACTGCTTCATTAATGCTATGTTATGTACTAATTGCTTAACTATTGCAAAATTAATGTAACTAATTTTGAAATAGTCAAGCTCCTCTTATAATGAATAACTGTAAATAATTAAAAAATAAAAAAGAGAATGTGTGAAGAATGTGCTCTGATTAAGAATTAATTTCACGAAAAATATAAATCTGAGTATAGATTAAAAAAAAGTGATAAGAAATTGGAGATATACCTTATATGGACAGTCAGAGGAAATTTGACAAGATCTTGATTTAGATGCATGACTTGTAAATATATATGGCATATGTTTAGGTGGTAATTGTAAATCATATTCTGATTCAGATTGACTTGTGACAGTTGAAGAAACGAAGATTATCAGCAAATAAACAACATAAAACAGCCTATTGCAAACATATGCATTTAAATAAACTTAAAATTGTGAAAAATTAATCAAAATAATAAATATAATTAACTTAAAATAAAAATAAATATAATGTCCTAAAATTAATAAATTAAATAACTAATAACTATTACGAATATCAATACAAACATTTTTAAATTGAGAAAATAATAATGCTGTAACACAGGCCATAAAATTAAAAACAATATTTAAAAAATTTAATTTGATTGCGTAAAATCAATTTTGATACATTGCAAAACATTTAAATTCAAGATAACACAGCTGATTTTTAAATAAAATTTGTGAAGCAAAACAAAATTATCTCCATTGGATTTCGTCGTTCGGTAAAAACCATCATTTTCTCCGGTTGTTGACATTGACAACCGGATGTTGTTATTGTTGTTGGAGCGGGGGTGGATAAATCGAAGTTAAAGTGTTAGTTAAAAATGAAGCGTAACTGAAATATTAATTTTATTTTCTTCCTTTTTAATTAAAAGTAAATGAATTCTATTACTATTAGGTTTCTAATATATGTATTTTTATTGTAATTTTTAATTCAATATATATATTTAAAAGTAACAATTTAATTTACATGATAATTTGAATCTGAATAATCTGAATTATTGTATAAGCGTTGAATTTGTTTTGAAATCTTGATAGATGTTTATAAGGACATATTATTTATGAATTTTGACTTATGATATATTAAAATTGGATCCTTGTAAAAGCTCCAATGCATTCAAATTTCCGTAAGTAAATAATCTTTAATTTTAAGCCCCTATTACATTAAGCCCCTATTACATTAGAGTTAAAGTATCGCTGACTGGAAAAGAATTCCTTAACTACAACTCATTATGAAATGTGTTGTCGGTGATACTATATTAAATAGATAAAATTTTTCTGTTTCCGATTAACAAATCATGGCCATTATTAACCATATACCTCTCTCCGAAAATCCTCTGAGAATAATTTCAGAAAGTGACTGTCTCCTATAGATAAGTTTCTGGAGATGCAGATAAAAAAATTTTTTTTTTTAATTCTTATATCTATTTAGAAAGAATTCGGTAATCATGTTGAATAGAAAATAATCACTTAATGAGAAAAAAAGTGCTGGTATGTATGAGAATTATATAAAATATTTCATTATAACGTATTTTAATAAACAAAATTGTGCATAAAATAATAACCCAAAAATTTAACTAAATGAATTCAAATAAAAATATTATTTTTCACAATTCATTAAATTTAAGTTGAAATATTATTATGTTAAAATATTAAATTAATGCATTTAATCATAGTTTAATGAAAACTTAAGATACAATGTCAGAATTTTACATATCCATAGTGTAACTCAAAAGAATTTTGGATTTAAAAAAAAAGCTTGTTTTAATCAAATCAAATTTTTTTTATTTTTGTAAATTTTTCTGGCATTTAAAAACTTTTCTCTCATTTTTTTCTTTTTACATTTGGAGACACCAGAACTATTGGGAAAATAAATGACTTTAGTTATACAAAATATAAACAATCCTAATATATATATATATATATATATATAAAGGATAGTTTACTTCAACATAAACTCCTACATTTGATTTATTTGTCATTTGTTCACAAGTTTTTGAATATCCATGTTATATTATTTTATTGCTATTTCATTAAATCGACTTGCCATTATGTTATCCTACTCTATACTATTTCAAAAATTTTAACCTTTTCTAAAGTTCTTCAAATCGGGGAAAAAAGTCAGAATTGCTCAATTCAAGATCTGAATGTAAAGATGTGGAGGATAAAATAATCATAGTTATTACTTTATGCTGTGTATTCCCTCTACATCTTTAAAATTCCTTTATTACTTTATTCCTCATGGCTTTTAATATTTAGTCTAGTGACCTCTTGCCATAATGAAGTGTCTGCAGAAAGATAAAAAATTGGAATTCTTAAACCCATGACCAGATGTAATAAATGTTTTAATTATAAGATGTAAAAAGTATGTATTTAATATAAATTGTGTTTTTTGTTTTTATTTATGAATACAAATAAATAAGCTTATATTTTTGTAGGTTGTTTTATATTTTAAGCTTGATTTTCATTATATTGATTTTATGTATGCATTTTACCTAATCAGACTTCCAATTTGTGATCATTCTACCACTTAATGTTATGTCTTTTAGTTAATTTCTTTTGAATAAACATTTATTGATTTTTCTAATTATGGAATTTTATGTTTTAGCATATTACTTTATTAAAAAATAATGTTAACTTAAATTATTTTTAATTTCTTGACAATAAAGTAAATAAAAGATATAAGTGCTTTAATAATGTGACAGGAATTTGTATAAAATATTTTATACAAAGTACAGTAAGTATTTTACAGTAGTGTTTCATAGACTATTCAATTTATTCGTATCATTGATTTCGCTGACTATAAGTCCCTTAAATAATATAAAACATTTACCATTTTACTTTGACTAAAATAGTTTTTATTTTAAAGTTAATGGGAAAGTTATAGGAATAAAAGATACTGAAGCCTTTCCAGAAAAACAAATTTAAGGAAAAAATTATTTATTTTAATATTTAGTGAATTTAACAAATACTCAGATACAGTAACTACAGCTTTCATACATAAATTTAAAAAAAATTGTTACAAAATGAAGTACTACAAATTTTGCATCTTATCCCATGCATTACCATATTTTAACCATGCAGCAAATACATTTAATTTATAATTTTGCTTTTATAAGGATAACTCTAAAATTAAATACATCTTGAAATACATGAACAAATTATAACAATCAGGATGATTAAATCTGGTTTGAAATTTGTTATGTTTGACTATTTTGTTATAAGTATTATTATTATTATTTTTTTTGCAAAAAATATTTATAACAAAATATGCATTAGATATATTAATAATAAATATGTTTAATGTATTGTCCCATTAGCTTATTTAGCTTACTTAAAAAGCTAAGTAAGATTATTTAAAATTTACTTATCTTACTTTTTAAGTAAGTTTTAAATTGTCTAAAAAAATTGCTTAGTTAATAAAAAAACCAATAAAAATGTCAGTGTACTCAGATAATTAGCTTGAGTTTCAGCTCAACATACTTTTCCTATTAGTATCCCAGTAGAACATCATTGCTTGGTTATGAATTTTCTTACTTTTATATGTTTTCTTTTATTTATTTATTTTTTCTTATTTTAAATTAATTATAAATGATTTTTTTTATAAGCAAGCATTTTATTTTTAAATGTTTATAAAGCAAATTTGTATTTCTAATGTTACTTAACAAAAGTGATAAAAATAAAAGGAAATACTTAAACTATAACAATCATATTTAATATTTTTTGTATTGGAATATATAATTTAAAATAAAATCTTTCATAGAAACATTTGATTTGTTGTATGCAATTCATTTGCTGTTATACATATTAATTAATAATCATCAATAATGTAGTTAGTAATTGATCCAAAATGTCTATAGTGTTTTGTAGAATTTTTAAATTTTCATTATTTTATGATTAGAGAAAGGGATTATTATATTTAAATTGAGGCCTTTACTCTTTTTTAAACCTTTGTTGTTTAGTTAAATTTAATCAAAATTTTAAATCATTGTCCTTAAAATTTATGTAGTATGTGTGCGGTATTAAAAATTGTGTGATGAAAAAAGTTAAATAGAGTAAGTATAACATGTATACAGAAGCAATAAAATTAAATAAAAATTCATAAAATAATGAAATTATTATTTTTTTTTAAATTTTTAATAATAAAATACTTTAGACTAGTAATATGTTTTAAGAAATACTCCTTAAAATTATTTAGTTCATTTTAAAAGTGCTAAAAATGTTTTAAATTTTAGATTTTTGCAACATTAGATGTGTTTCTCTCATACCTTAAATCTCTAAAAATCTATAGTGCCTAAGGAAAAGTGCTTCTCGGTATCACTTCTCAAATTTAATTACATAAAAAAACTCATATTATTAAACGAGCAAATTTAATGCTTATTTAATATTTTGCACTTTTTTTATGTAATGACTTTCTGTACAAATATAATTTTCAGACATTA
>JAPDSC010065406.1:0-17082 GCA_026290005.1 Latrodectus geometricus | reverse complement strand
AACAACAAGCGCATTGCGATGAAAAACAAAACACGTGACATAAGAAACCAAAGTAAAATATCGTGTTTTCAGAAAATGATTAATTGAAAGGAAATAAAAGTTCCTAACACACATGGATCACAAAGTTCCATTTATCTTTAGTTTTTCAAAATTATTATCAATATTTCTTTAAAATTGTAATTTATCACGATTAAAGCAGATTTAAGAACGAAAAAAATTGAATTTTTTGTAGGAACTATTTAGAAAATCGACTAACAGTTAGACAAGAAATGTATGAAAGAAATTTAACCAATGACATAGCAACTTGTGTGCATATATATATATATATATATATATAATATATATATAATATTGAATATACCAGTTTCATATTTATTTATGTGTTTATTGAGGTCTGAGGGTAAATGGAAATACATATTTTATTTTAAGATGTGAGTTTATAACAAATTTGAAATTCAAAGAATTATGAATAAATTCTTCATCATATTAATATACTGAATCTGTATGTAAATTAGATTATGTACTGAAAAGGCTGATGTAAGTGAGAAATAAAGATTTGTATATTTCAAGCACATTATGGAACGTGTGCCAATGACAAGTATGTAATAATTTATCCCAGTAAATGGGGCACCGATAAAGGATTAAATAAAAAATAGTATTCCAGGATCGAACAGTCTTCGTACAACAAAAGGGCGTGGTAGTCTTACCATTCTTTCTCCCGCTGTATAGAAAAATAGATAACAGACTGTGCTATGAAACTATTGAAGAAGTTTTATTTTTTAAATAACTTGTAAAAAACTCTAACTTTTCAATTAAGCACTTTGAGGAATTGAGTTTCATTGTACTTATTGAAATGTATTTGTTTTCAAAATATTTATTTATTTTAAATTCCAAAGATTTAATGCTATAAATAAGAAGTTAATATATGTACACTCTAATATACTGTGGTTGCCTTAAAAATGAGCAAAACTAAGGATTTTATAAAGTTTAATGTTTTGTTGTTAATAATAAGTAAGTTATTTTATAAATTGAAATATTATATATTAAAAATGAATTAATATATAAATAATATAGTGATTTAATATTTCAGTGCTCACATAACCGCATAAAATATGATCTATGTGATTTATTTATGCTTCATGAAGAGTGTAGTTGTACAGTAATTATCTATTTTTTTTCTTTTGAAAATTCTTCTCATTATTGCATAACACTTCAGTTCTGATATTTCTATGAACGTGCCAGTATGATAATAAGGTAAACAATGCCCATTCTTAATGTTTTGCATTTTGCACATCATTAATATTTAAGGAAATATAATATTTAAAGCTTTCAAACCAATGATTTTTTGTTACTTACTGAAACATTGCTTTTAAGATTTAAGTTGTAAATTCTGAACGTGCTCCTTTGAATATTAGTAAATTTATGAAATCGTCCATTTCGTGTTGTCAAAAAATGCGCTTGCATTCAATTATTTATCTTGAAGGAAGGATTTATTCTAAAGTAAATTTATTCTACTAATGACAATATTAATATCTTTGTATAAGCGTTATTACTCTAAATATCAACACCTCTATCGGCGTATATTAAAAGGCAAAGCTATCCTTAATATATTTTCAGACTTCAATGTCTGTAAATGAACTTTGTTTGGTCATGTTATTAGATAACGAGACTTATCTTTAACATAAAGTTTACTATAAGTTTATAAGAAGTTGCCGTATTGATAAATATTTTCTGATAATTTCAATATGATATTAAAGCAATGTATAAGTAGTATAGTGCAAAAATTTTGACTTAGCTATTCAAAGCGAGAGTTTGATTTACATAATTAATATATGGTTGTTTTCAACCAGAAGTTCGATACAAAGAATGGTTTGTTCTTGAAGATAGAGGTTAAATTCTCAGGTGTAGAAAGTATTTATGAATTATCTGGTTTGCATGCTAGCTGAGGAAATACATTTTTGCTTAATCATGCTGATAATGTATTTTATATAATAATTACAGGCTTAATCCTATTTAAAATAAATATTATCACATATTTTGTTTTTAGTCATCAAAACAGCGACCTCAATTGAGGATCATTGATAATTATAATGTTTTGTCATGTATTCATGATTGCTAATGATTCTTTACTTCTGCACGATGAAAATATTTATTCAGAATAAATGATAATCAAGTGAGCTTAGTAAGATTTTCATATTTTCACATTTTCATAAGATTTTCAATAGTTTTACATATGTTCTTTGTAAAAATTTAATTACAACGTCAACTTATACATCAGCAAATGTCATATTTAACTAAATGAAATCAATTTTGAATATAATATATTTTTACATAATTAAAGAAAATCAATTTGAAAGTAATGTTTTAAAATATGCAATCTAATTTTGAAACATATGCTTATTGACTATTTTTTTTTTTTTTTTACATTTTTAGGATATATAAAGCATTATGTATAAATTGTTTCATTATAAAGTAAAGAGTATATCAGCTTAAAGCATGAAAAGATACGTTGTTATTAATAAATAAACTGTTTTTCAGAAATATGTTATTTGATAATTTCTAGTAGTTAATACAATTTTAGTGATTAAATTTGGATTTACTAGATTTGTTACTGCGAAGAAATTAAACAATATATTATTCACAGATAAAACATGTTATTTATTTTGTATATAGGAATTATTGTAATTTGTGAATCTGGAAATAAGGAATTGAGATATTATTAAAAATAATCAAGAAAACTTAAAAATTACATTAATAATTGTAATGTAATAGTGTGAATACCGATATATACTACTCTCTCTTACATTGATTAACTATTGAAACTTCAATCCATTTTTAGAAAATAAAAATTCTTATTATTTTCTTTTACATAACAATGAAATCTAAAGCATATAAAATTGAAAATGTGAAGAGGACAATTAATTAAAATCTCACGTGTTTATACATTTACAAACAAA
The DNA here is from genome assembly GCA_026290005.1 of Latrodectus geometricus. Lineage (NCBI taxonomy): Eukaryota > Metazoa > Arthropoda > Arachnida > Araneae > Theridiidae > Latrodectus > Latrodectus geometricus. The sequence goes on along the minus strand of JAPDSC010065406.1, from coordinate 14,125 downwards.
ATACAAATTCTTCTTCATAAGAAAAAAAAATATTATATAATCGAAAATCAACGTGAAGTTTTTATCTGTTTTATGAATTTTAAATCATATTACGATTCTTCTCAATTTAATTTAAAACGTTAAATTCGATTAAATTTCTCTTAAAGAAAATTTAATGCTCAGAATCAAAAAATTTGAAGACTACTTCCATAACAAAGCTTTCATTTTCTCATCTGCTGATACTTTTCACTAACCAATAACTAAGAAAAAAATGCTATCTAAAAAATAAATTAACTCATGAATTTTGAATTTTCCTGGGGCTAAATTAATTATTCAATAGACAATAAGTAATTCACACAGTAGCTTCGAGAAAGCAAAAAAATATGAAAAGCACTTTCCTTGTTTAGATATTAAGATAATCAAATAAGGACCTCTGGGAACATTGTTAACGATAGGAGCTACTAAAGCAACGATGTCATATCTACATTTTTAATGGTTCTTTTAAAGCTTTAGCTCCCTTTTTTATCACTCTGTTTAAGCGATAATGTTCATCAACAAAGTTATGATTTTTTTTCTTAAACTGCAAGGTTTTGAAGAGTTTAATGATACAACAGTTACTATTTATTTTCGGGTATATTTTACGATCCTCTTTTGCAACAAAATGCCTTTATATATCAATTTTATTTCAAATTATTTTTCTCAATATCTATAATGATATGAATAGTTTATTTTATAACACAAAGTCACACCTTCTAGTGAAAGCACAAGAAGTTGTTTAAAATAGCAATTTATGTTTGTAATTTCATGACAGATATATAAAGGGTATCATGAATATTTAAACATCAGGCAGTTCAATTTCTTTTTAACTGATCATAATTTTTTTAGTTAAAATAATATTTTACTTAAAATATTAATACATTCTAGGAAATATTTTTTTATATAAGAATTAAAAGAAAAATAGGAAAATATATTATGAGGATTATTGTAATACTAACTCAAAAACAAGTACAAAAGAAAAAAATAGTTGCATAGGAACTAAAATACTGATTCTTTCTGAACAAGTTAAATAAAATAACACTGGAAAAAATATATTGCTATTGCTTTTGGTTTGTAAAAAATGTGCAAAATTGCTAAAACTTTTCATTTATTTAAAATGCCCATAAATTAACAATGCTTTATTTTGAAATTACTTGATACCATAAAGATGACAGTCGACATTTTAAGACCTTTGTAAATTATTTGTATAGAGTCTTTGCTTTTCTGAGATACTTTGCAGAGATAGATGAATATATACAATTCATTGTTAGAAAAAAAAAGTAAAACTGAAATTCCAAAAAGTATTCAAGCATATAAGCAAGTAGAAATTTTAAAGTGACCATTTCTATTATATGTTGGAGTTCACAAAATACATAACTACCTGAGTAATTGTTTTTAATTAGGGTAAAGGATTGACAATTAAATTAAATTCTTTCTAATCCTAATTAATAAGTTTATTTAAGGAAAATGCAAGATGAATTACATATTTCCTAAATTCTATGCCTCTTGTAAAATCTACAAAGGAAAACTTTATTTGAAATAACAAGTGAGGAACATTAAAAAATCATACTTTATTTTTAATTTTACGATTATATAATATTTCAATTTGACATTTTATAAATCTGTAGAATGGAAAATGATTTATTTTAATGAAATGTACTGTAAACGATCTAAATTTTTGGAAGTGACTAAATTGTATATTTTGTATAGTGTAATCCTTGAAAAATATATTAAATAGATAGTTATTCATGACTCTTCGAAATTTGAATACATATTACTAAGAAATATTAATTACCACGAGAACGTAATTTCTTGTTATGCAAGCTGTAATAGATACACAGAATTTTACGTAATTATGTGTCCAATCGCTAAATAAAACTATCAATATTTATATTTTAATTACGTTTGATTTAGTTTGTTTTAAAACAATATTCCAGCAATTCTGTTAAAACAATTTTAACACAAAGATATACATATTTTTGTATAAATAATTATCTTTATATATTAACTAAGTAATAGAGTTTGAATAGTTGTGTATATGAATGCAAATATAATGAGGAAAATTACAATTATCATTACACAACTAAAATCTTTAAAGTAAAAAAATGAATAAAATGATAAAAACTGAATTTAATAAGTTATTATATTCAGATTACGTAAAAATTTACACAATTTAAACTTGTTTAAATATACTTCCTTTATTTTTTTTAATTTAATGATGATACTATTAAAAATCATATTATAATAATAATTTCAGGATACATTTTGATCGAAAAACTTTGACGGAAAATGTTCTAATTAAAAGATGGGGAACGTCAAATGCAATTATTTTTAGCATAGTAAAAATGAAATATGCAATGGTTAAAATTTCTGCCTAATACACTTAAGTTCTAATATATGAAGTTCTCCTTAAGAATATTCAAACAATAGAAGCTGGTCCCATAAATAAACAATTCACATACCAACTATTATTGAATCCAAAATTTAAAACTGCAAATTATAAATCCTCTTGGAAAGATCTTATATATGTAATGGAAAATAGGTGTGAATATTTTTCTTCTTTAGAAATCTTACCAATGTTAATATGCTTTTCATTTGATAAAACACATGTATCAAATAAAAGGAATGAACATTTAAACTAGCTACTAAAATGAGTTTCAAATTGTAAAATTTAATTAATATATGTCGCTTTTACATTCAGTTGGCTTAATCTGAAAAATCGAAGCGACAACTTTACGAAATTCGTAAAAATATTTTGAATTAGAAAGTAAATGAATTATGTTAGTTTCCAAGCAATCCAATAAAATTAACTTTAGAAAAGCGCTGTGAGTTAAGCTCCCCCTTTAGACTTCAAAATTAAATTTACCATACTAATCTACATTCAAAAAGATTGTTATCATCAACAGGATTAATATAGGATTTTATAACGCTAGCTATTTAACGATAAAGTTATTTAACTCTGACTATTTAATAATAGGATTATATAGCGCTGAGTGTATCTTGTCATGTTCAGTGATAAGAATATCAGGTTGAATAGAATTGTTTCGTTTTTGAAAACTGTATTTCTTTTTAATCATTGAAATGCAGGAAATAGCTCCTTGGTTAATCAAAATAAAACCATATCCGATAAGTTTAAAATTTCAGTATATACATTTAGTGAGTGTTTTTCATTTTTTCATTACACTTGATTAATTCATACAGTTTTTAAAAATAGAAAATATTCACATTTCATATTGAAATGATAAATAGTTTGCGATTTTACGCGTAAGATGTTCATAAATGACCTTCAAAAATGTATTGTTCGGTTAATTTGCGCTTTAGGTCCCCTACTTCGCCAACTCGCGAATTTGATGCGCTTTTTCGCGCATGCTCATTAATTACTCTTTCGTTTTAGCCTTTTCATTGGTCACTATTTAAGTTTCACTTTGAAATAGCGGTAGAATTTTCGCCATGGCATGTGTGATTTTGAAAACTCGCCAAGTAGGGGACCTAATGTGCATTTTCACAGTATTGTTCTTCCCTACTTCCCTATTCTGCAAATTTACTCATTGAAGCATGCGTCAAGTAAAAATTCAACTTTCAGATATTACAGTTAAAATAATTCATCAATGAGGATTATTTTAAATTTTAAATTTACTGAACATTTTCAAAAGATAAATATAGTTCAGCTTGATACAGAAATCAGATGTTTTTCGTGTTATGATTCTCATTACAAAATTAATACATTTTATTTGCCGTTAAAATGACATATTTTTTCTAATAATAATTTTAATAACGGTTTTTTTATGCCGGTACACGTTTGTCAAATTGAGTTTTATGCTTAAAATTTGCATGAATATCTTTAAATAATATGATTGAAAGACAATTAATCTTTGTTTTATCTTAAATAGTTTAAGTGTGGAATTGTAGATTTTAACACTCTGATAAATATAGAAAATTATAGAATACATAGAACTTTATATAGCAGAAAGTCGTTAATACAGCCTATCAAATATTCTTTACGATTATATTGAAAATGAAATTTTTGTAATATATATAGAATATGCGATAAATATATTTCATAAACGATAGACATACGGTTTTATAACATAAAATGTGTTTCTGCTTTTTGATATTCTATAATAATATGTATGTCTGTTTGTTTATATAATTAAATTTATATCTTGCTTGAGATTTTCATTTTTATTTCAAACTCAAATGACATAAGAAATTTTAGTAAATTGGAGTAATGATTTAATTTTTATGGAAAATGTCAAGGTATAATATACTGTTATGTAAATATACTAATGTAAAAAACTGCCAAGCTGTTATTTTCTTCAAAAAATGCAATTTAAACATTGAACAATTAAAAATGATCTATTCCAATAAAAAGTGTTTCCTAATTTAAATAATTTTTTATAGTGTAAACATTTGATTTTAAAATCTAATTAATTAAAATAATTTTGATAATAACCATATGCATCCAAAGTTTTCCTTTATTTATGACTGTAAATCACACATATATGATATTTAAATTACTTTGAAGTCTACATAGAGTCATTATTTTTATGTTTTTAGACAACACATCGGACTTCGATTCTTTTGGGAGAACTGAAAGAAGTTTCGGTGGAGCCGTTGTTGAGCCTCCTGCAAGACCAAATGCATACTGGGACGATCCTCACTTTCGTCCTTATTTTGATAACAGTACTGAAAGGAATGTCACCTTTCAGATGTCCAAAACTGCGTACCTTCATTGCCGCATAAGGCAGCTTGGTGACCGAGTGGTAAGTAGATTAAGGATGTAAATCTTACAGCTCATTCTATGGATTTATTTGCAATGGAATCTATGCAGTTATTTCTATACTCATATCCTATACTGATTTTTTACTATACTCTTTTCTAAAACTGAAAATTAAAATCGAATTATTTTCCAGTACTGATTTTTGGTATCCTACTCTGATTTTGAAATATAATTTTGAAAAAAATGTGAACTATAGAATTAATTTTTTTTTGAAATAGGTGATTATTACCTAAATTTTTTGGATTAAAATTTTAATTTCTGAATACATTGTTATTTGAATTGTTTGCAGAGATTTTATTGTAAAATAAACTTCTCCTAGAATTTAGTTTTTTCTGCCAAGTGACTAAAAATTTTTAAATACGATAAATCAGCCAGAGTTGTATGTTTTCATATTAAATAATATAACAAATAACTTGTTTATTTAAAAAAAAATATTTTTATTGAATGTTACATAATTTAAACATGCAGATGTTCCAATTCAGAGTTTTTTCAATTTAGATTTCCTTTTCATTATTAAAACATCATATTATTTTTTTATAAAAATTTTTAAGGAAATGTTGGTGAGTTTTTACATTCAGAAAACAATTTTTTAAATAACTTTAAGATAAATAATACAAAATTTATAAGAAATAGTCTTAGTCTATTTAAAACATTATGGTTTTTTCAAAGATATATTCTAAAGATACATTTTGTAAAAGAAAAATATTATTAAACTTAAATTAATGCTATTTTATATTTTGTTTTGTAATAATGTTTCACATATGCAGTTGGTATTTATATATTTATCCCTCATGGATAATGCATTTTAAACAAGGTCATTATCCGTTTCAACATATAAATGTATATTAAAACTCTTTATTATTTCACAACATTTCAATTTATTATACATTTCCAATACGAATAATTGAAATCTAAAGTTCATCGATTATTTTAATCACAACTAAAGTTGAATGTATTCGTTTTGATAATTCCTGCATATGTATTTTGAAATCCAGAGTAAAATATTTCTTTTCTATGTCACTTATTTCAAAAATAAAACAGATATCTACTTTATTACACTTATAAATGGGCCATGTTTTCATTATGAGAAAATATAAGTTAAATTGAAGATGCAGCAAACATTTTAAAGAAAGGAACCATAAAAGTTTACAAACAGAACATATTCCTCCAGTGTTTTCTTTTGGCTAATTTGGCGATTGTTTAATCGAGTATTAATGTTTACATAAATTTTTTAATCAAAACGTCTGAAAACCATTGGTTTTTCTGCATTTAGTGTTTATTTCTACGAAAGTTATTGCACAGTCATCAGTGAATTCGAAGTAAATGACCCTGCAGGGAAACACAGAGGAAGAAGAAACCTTACAATAAAGGGAGAAAAAGATACGCTTTTAGGTATCCAGAAATGTCGCTGCTATTGTTAGAAGGATAACAAAAGGGTTTTTTGAAAAGTCCGATTAACCTCCAACAACTAATGTCGTTTAGAACATTCCGCTGGCTGGCATTTGCAAAGCAATTTTCAAAGGTTTTTCTCGTATTATCTTTTTCCCGGCGGAAATCATTTTCAACGATCGAAAGTAATGACATAAAACCCCTAACTATGTCGTTAAAATAGAAGGAGAGAAAAAAAGAGAAAGAGATAAGGCCTAAGTTACTAACTACTGCTGTGATATCTACTCGTAAAAGGCTGCGTGTATGTATGTGTGGAGTTTTTTCTTTATTTTAGTTTTCTTCGCACTGTTTCTCCTACTATTCTAGTTTCGTTACTTTTCTTCAATAAATCGATATATAGTGGTTTCGTACAAAGACCATATATATTTATATATATATATTATTTCTATTGAAGGAGTAGTTTAGTGTACTTGGGTTTTTTTCTCCAAATTCAATGAACATTTTCACTTTTGAAACAAATGTTTTGTTTGCTATAGGTGTAATAATAGTGGAGACTATGATAATTATTGTTATCAAGAGACTGAGATGGAAGAATATACTCGAAACTTTATACTTGCCAACTGTTGATGATAATAACTTTCCGAGTTTAGTAAGATAGAAATTGCGTCTTTCTTTCAATAAAAATACAACATATTTAACTACATGCTTAAATTGAAATTATAGGAGAAGTAGGTACGAAAAAGTATAGGAGAAATAGTTAAAATTGCTTTTATATTATTTCGAATATATTTGCTTATGATTAAATTTGTAACTTTATAATAGCTTTTAGTATACTCCAAGATGTCAATACAGTTAGAAATGCCAGTAATTTTTTTCCATAAAATATAATCCTTGTAAAAATCTAAATGTGAAAATTTTCATATTGAAACTTTATTAATAGTTCCATTTAAAAATTGATTTTAGACATAAATAATATATTTTATCAACAGAGATAAATTATTCTTATTTTTTTGGTTAGAAAATAAATTAGTAGAAACAAAAGAAGAACTAATTTTCTTCTTTAATTTAATTCTACGTTTATTTAAAAATTATATATAAAGCGAATGAAAGTGAATTTAAAGTCATTTATATTTCTTTTTCTTATATATTGCAAAGATCTTGATGAATTTTTTCCATCAATTTATATTACAAATGTAAACCAACATGTAATACAGAAAGGGACTATTTTGGTTGCGCTTAAAATTGACTGCCCGTACCATTAAAATAATTTACAAAATATTCTAACTTTGACGTCATTTTTTCCTAATTGTATTATCTGTATTATCAAGTTACTTAGGTATGAAAAATCAACACGCTTATGCAAATATAATGCTATTTAAGATAAAAAATGTTCATAAAGACAAAATCCACAGTCGAAAAAAGGGAGAGTCATGATATGCTTTTACTTTCTGTGATCGCGGTGTTGGTGCTTCTTTGTTATCTGATTGCTTACGTTGCGATAAGTGATATAGACCACTATTAATGGAAAGTAGGCCTAAAAGTCTATTAGGTGATGTATATTAAAATGACTTACAATTTCTTTAGTCCGATAAGCTATATGAAGGCAGGATATATTAAGAAATTTTAAGGATGTACATCGTTTTTACTAATTAATAAAGGAAAATATATATCATGAATAGTACATATGCTTGTTATGTGTTAAAAAGTGAACATTGTCTGTCTTAGAGTAATATAGAACTAACTAATTATTAAACAAAGTTCTGATGGATTTTACTATACGTGTGTATAATCAATAATAACCATGATTACAAATTCTGTTTACCATAATATTCATTTAATAATCATGTGCTTTCTGATAGAAGAATTTGTTTTAAATCTTTTAGAAATGAAATTATTGCTAACTGTAAAAATTTGTTTTTTTGTATAAAATTTATAATTATTGGTATATTTTCATTAGAAAAATGTTCGTGATATATTTTAAAGAATAGAAAATCTGAAATAACACTTGCGCATTTTTCACAGCATAATAGTTCTTGATATCAACTATAAAATATAAGTTTCCATAAGTGACTTAACACACATAATTTCGTGTATCATTTTAGCCACCCTATTTACTATTATTGTTAAATTTATTTTTCAATTAACTATTGTGTATAGTTTCGTCATAGAAACTACACTACTGGACATTAAAATTGCTACACCAAGAAGGCGACTTGCTACAGACGTGAAATTTACACGAAAAGAAGAAGGTGCTGTGATATGCTAATGATTAGCTTTTCAGCGCATTCAGACAAAGCAGGCGCCAGTAGCGCCACTTACATTGTGTTTAAATGAGGAAATTGTTCAGCCGGTTCCTCATACACAAATTGCATTTGAACGTTGTTGCCTGGTGAAAAGTTAGTGTGATGCCTCGTGTAAGAAGGAGAAATGCGTACCAGTACGTTTCTGACTTTGATAAAGGTCGAATTGTAGGGTACCAGGATTGCGGTTTATCTTATCGCAGTATTGCTGCTCGCGTCGGTCGATATCCAATGACTGTTAGCAGAATATGGAATCGATGAGTTCAGGACGGTAATACGGAACGCCATGCGGGATCTCAACGGCCACCTATCACTAGCAGCCGAAAAGACAGGCATATTATCCGCATGGCCGTAATGGATCGTGCAACCACGTCACGAGCCGTGAGTCAAGAAACGGGGTCGTTTGGAAGACAACAAGTGTCTGCACGAAATGTTCGACGACGTTTGCAGCAGCATGAACTCTCAGCTCGGAGACCATGGCTGCGGCTTCCCTTGACGCTGTGTCATAGACAAGAGTGGCTTCAATGGTGTGATCAACGACGAACCTGGGCGCAAGAATGGCGAGACGTCATCTTTTCAGATGAATCCAGGTTCTGTGTACAGCATCATGATGGTCGCATCCATGCTTGGAGCATCGTAGTGAACACACACTGGCAGCGTGTATTCGTCATCGTCATACTGGCCCATCACCTGGCGTGATGGTATGGGGTGCCATTGGATACACGTCTCAGTCACCTCTTGTTCGCATTGACGGTGCTTTGAACAGTGCACGTTACATTTCTGATATGTTACGACCCGTGGCTCTACCCTTTGTTCGAGCCCTGCGAAATCCTACGTTTCTGCAGGATAATGCCCGACCGCATGTTGCCGGTATTGTACGGACATTCCTTGACACGGAACATGTTCGACTGTTGCCCTGGCCAGCACATTCTAAAGATCTTTCACCAATAGAAAACGGCTGGTCAATGGTTGCCGAGCGACTGGCTTGACACCAAACGCCAGTCACTACGGTTGATGAACTGTGGCATCGTGTTGAAGCTGCATGGGCATCTTTACCTGTACATGCAATCTAATCTCTGTTTGACTCAATGCCCAGGCGTATAACTGCTGTTATTACTTCCAGAGGTGGTTGATCTGGGTACTGATTTCTCAGGATCTATCCAGCTAAATTTTTTGAAAATTTTATCACTTGTTATTTCTAGTATAATATAATAGTCCAATAAATATCATTTTGTTATAAGCATTTCTTCATTGTGTAGCAATTTTAATGGCCAGAAATGTATAATTTAGTTTTAACTATCCAAATTTCTTTAACTACCAAATAATTAAATTTTAATTTCACGTAACAAATTTCATTATTAAATATGCTATGATAACATGTATCGTTATTTTTTTATTATTTTTACTAGCCAAAAAGTCTGAAAATCTATGATAAAAAAATTAATTTTTTTCCAAAGTTTGAACATGATTGGCATTTTTTATAAAAGCAAGACTAATTTTTTAATCATGTTTCTCCCTTTAACAAAATACAAATAACTCTCTAATAAATGCTCCAGTAAATGCTATTAATAAATGCTATATTTGCTAAGCTTCTTTATAAATTATATATTTTCTCTAGGATTTATTATCAGGTTTTCTTGTTTATCTTCTAGTTTATCTTAAAATGCAGAATGTTAATAATAATAATAATAATAAGCTGCCTTTTTCTTTCTCATACTTTCATCTAGTTCGAAGCTCATTTTCAACATATGAACAAAGGATTTGGTGGAATATTTGATAATAATTACATCATATTATTAAAAGTACTTATAGAAATTTTGTAATAATTTGTTGTTGTAACATGAAAGATAATTAATAAAAACTTAACATAATAAAATAGTACAGATGCTAACCAATCACAAACAAATAGATAATCGTTACTATCAAATAACTAACATTATGCACTTTAGATCCAGCAAAATTTCTTATTATTTAATGATCTTCTTCATTAGTTTTTTAATCTTATTATGTTTATAATACATATCTAATCATAGTTTTTATTCAACTTTACATTGAATTCTCATAAATACTTTTTTAAAAGTATATTAAGATCTTGTATTGTGGAAATTAATTTCTAGACACTTAAATGGGCAAAGTATTGGAAATTTGCTGCCTAATTTTCCGGTTGATTAACTTGAGAAATTGAATGCACATTAGTAAATTTCGTTGTACTAAATTTTGGATTGATAGCTTTATACAAACAACATTTATACATTTTAATGAAAAAAGCAATATACTTTAAATATTATCATTATATGTAAATCTTTTATTCAAATGAATCTGTCAATAAAAATATTTAATAAAGCCAAATAACATTAACAAATTATAATTTTCAAATCACCGGTTTGATTATTTATTTCTTAAAAAGCTTCTTCACCTAAGAATAGTAAGTATGAACATAGTTTATCATTTTAAAGGAAAATTTAATATATTTGTCACGATTTTCATATTTTAAAACTGAAAATAATCGTTTTTTCGATTAAATGTTTTTGTTTACTTTCGGTTTCTTTGTGATTTACACAATGCATTGTATACTATAAGTGTAATAGTTTTTATAATATATAAAGCTGAAGCAATCTCAATATAACGTGAAAATAATAAAAAAAATTACAAGTCAAACTTAAATCTAATAAATTCCTTTTTCAAAAATATTAAGTAACACAACAAAGCAAGTGCAAAAAAGAGAAGCGAGAAAATGATATTTAAAAATAAATGAGACAAATTTATGCAAAACATTTGAATTTTTATGAATCTTTGGTAAACAATATAAAATTTTCAATAAATTAGAGTAAGAGATATTTAATTATTACATGAGAATGATAATGAACAACTTTAAAAAATGAAAAATAAAAATATTTATTAAAAATAAATAAAAAAATGAATTTGAAAATATTATTGAGACAAATGACATAATGAACAAATTGAACTACTAATGTGACTAGGATAGTTAGATTTGATTTGCAATTGTAAAAACAACATTTGTATAAACCTTATTTGTAAAAGATACAGAGATATTCAGTTAGAAATAAATAGCTCACCACTGAATCATTCACACAAAGCTGTTGCAACAAATTAGCAATTTCGTCAGTGCCTTTTCTACTACCATCATTTCAAGATTATAGGCAGGTTTCACTTTTGCCACAAGTTAACACATCAACAGTTCAAAAATCAAATGAATTTTTTTAATGACCAAATAAGCAAATGTTATGTAACGTAACACTTAGACACATCTGTTTTAGAATAATTGGTTCATTTTCATAATGAACCCCAAAACATATTATTTAAAATCAAGAAAATATGCCAAAGTAGCTTGTGAAGTTCACTTTTATACTGGTATTTACTTAGTTAACTAACATTTATTGAAATACAAATATTTATAATGATAAATTTCCCTGATTTTGAAATGTACATAGAGTGAGAGGTATTGAGGTTTATTACGATATCACAATGTTAGCAGAAAAAATTAAACAAAGAATGTTTCCCTTAATAATTTTTGATATTTAAAATAACATTACACTTATTTACATCAAATATAAATTAAATGTTATTAATAAATGTTATGTAATTATATTTCAAGTTAATAATAATTTTTATGTTTTATATTGTAATGAATTCTAAATTTTGAACACAATTCAAAATTCAATCCTTTAATGAGAGAATTCCCATACATGTAACGTAGGCGTGCTTTATAAAAATGCATATTTTAAAATGCATTGAGCACATTTGTCTTTTTAAATACTTGTCATATTTTTATAATAATCTGCAAATGTAATTATAATTTTCTAATACTACGTTTTAACTATATTTGAAATTACGAAAAATATGTTTAGAAAACAATATTAGCGCTATAATTTCGAAATTACAGTATATTATATTTTAAGTTATCGATTTATGTTTATTTAAAACTATGCATGAATAATTATATATCAATAATGTGAAAGTAAGTTTCGTCTATAAAACATTATAGTAATAATATTATTTCAGTAAAAAATATTTTGTTAATACTGCTAATACTATTTATTTAAATATATTGTTTATTTAAATTTTTTCCTTAAAAGTTTGGAAAATTTCTAAAAATATTTTACAAATTTACGAAATATAAGGTAAACAAAATAGTTTTTGTCGTTTTCACGTTGTCAATAACTTATTTGAAAATACGTATGTAAAATAATGTATGGCATAATTGAGACACTGGTAAGTCGACAGTAAAAGCAACAGTCCTTAGAAATGTTGGTGCACCATAAACATTCATCAATCATAAATTGTACAGTATTGAAAAGAAATACTTCAAAATGAGCTTATCAGCTTCTAACTCAAGTCACCTAATAGTTTGAGGACAGTACTGGGAATGATACTACAGCACTATCATTGCAGAATACTGTACCGCACTGTGCAAGAGCTCCTATGCACCCACCCAAGATTATGCTTCGTATCTGGAAGACTAATCTTCAAGTGGGCACTATGAGCTGCAACCAATGGGCCAAACAATCTCTCATGCGGACCCGTACTCCTAGTAATTGAAACGTGTCTATCTTGGAACGGCATTGTAATAGGAGGAGTCAACACTGGTTACTATTTTTGGCAAGTAACCAGCAGCAAGGGTGTACTATTTTTGACCAATAACGCGAGGCTGGGTGTGGCGTGGGTACATTTGAAGTAAATGTAAACAAACTATATTTGTTTTTTATTACAATGTTTAGAAAATATAAATGACTAATTATAAATGTTAAAAATTATATATCTAATTGTAAATTTATTTATTGATAATTATATTCATTTGTTTACGCAATGGATTATTTGGAAAATTTAAAATTTACTTTCATATTTTTTAAAAAAAAATAAGAAAGTAAATTTTAAGTATTCTATGCTTAGTTTTAACTAAAAAAGAAAATTTAATTTCATTTTGTCACTTATGACAGCTTTACGTTCACTTGTATTTATTCTTTCAGGTAAATAAAAGTGAGTATTTTAAGCTCACGAAACAATTATAACATTCATTTAAAAGGAATTAAATGCTGAACTTTTCAGTTTATCTCTAATTGAGGAATAGGATATTTTATTATTTACAATGGTCCAATAATTCTAAATTTTGGATAATTACTTCTCTATTTATATTTAGATGTAAGTCAGCTGATATTCAAAAATTATTACAGAATTAAAACTGCTGAAGCAGAAAAAAATGTTACTTTAGCAATGTTCTTCAACCATATTTATTAAAGGAAAAAGCCATTGGTTAATAAAATATTCTAATCTCAATTCCTTCGATAAATACATTTTTATAAACGTTTTAAAATTAAAGGTACTTACAAACATATGTTATAATACTTATAAGTTATGCAAGAAAAGAAATCTTAATGTAAAACAATGTGAACTATATACTTTTGTTGTCACAATGATAATTTAAATAATTAGATTTATTTTAAGATTGTAAGATTAAACATTTCTTATTTTCATTAGTTTTTGAAATTAAATTTAATTAATATTATTATAATATTTTCACTGTTCAAAATTGAGTTTTAATTTATTTTTTTCAAATATTTATAAATGAATTCAACGATATATTTAGTAAGTATCCTAAAAGGCTAGACAATGTAGAGGTAAT
>JAPDSC010065402.1:33669-56067 GCA_026290005.1 Latrodectus geometricus | reverse complement strand
ATATATATATATATATATATATATATATATATATATATATATATATACTAAGTAACTTAAGTAACTCTAACTATTATTACTATTAGAAATAACTATTATTTCTATTATTAAAATTTTATTACAAATTGCTTAAAAATTATCCAAGGAAATTCATAGATTATTGTTTTAAATAACTAGAATATTGAATTTAAATAACCAGTTGGCTTATTTTTTTTAAATATGAATAAAAATCATATAATGTAATAAAACAAATTTCGATTTTTCGCATAATCTTAATTGCTATTTGGATTAAATACAACTTTTTCTAATTCAATAATAAATAAAAAAAATAATTTTATAAATAATAAATCCTTGTATCATTTATAAAAAATGGATATAAATATATTACTTAATTCATAAGGATGGAATTTTATAATATAAATTATGTTTATCAGTTTTAAAATACCAAGTAAATTTTGAAAACTCAGTGCAGAGTACACTTCTATTATAACTCACTCCGTTGAAACTGGAATTCGTATAACGCGAAGAAAAAATTTCGATGCAATATAATAAACAGTAATTATTAATTACAACAGTGCAACATTTTTTTTGTATCAATTCGTAGTGCTTCCTTATGACACCACGAATTCATGTTATGATTTGTATTAGAAATATTTAAGAATAAAGCTAAAATCATCTTTGTGAGTGTGTATGTGTACTTACCACTTTTACACTCTGTATACTTTCCATAAATTAGAACGACAGAACAGAATAATGTTATAAACAATAATTCATAGTTCTAAAAGTCATATGTGACAATTTTCTGTATGATAAGACAAAATACAATAACAATCCCAAACATAGGTAAACAAGAAAGTTCTTGCCATTTTTAATGACATAAAAGAACATGACTTACAGAAAGTGTAGCCTTTTGTTAGTCCTCGAAGTAATCACCATCGGCATTCAGCACCTTCTGCCAACGTGTCTCCAAATTATGCAATCCCTTTGCTATAAAACTCGGGGGTTTTAGACGCAAAGAAGTTCCTGAATGACTGGTGCAAGTTTGCATCATTGGTGTAGGATTTTCCACAAAGATGATTGTCCAATGTATGGAAGGGGTAGTAATCTGATGAAGCAATGTCAGGTGAATAAGAAGGATGGCAAGTAGTCTCTCAACCAAGGTGTTGTATGATATGTCTGGCTACCCGCGTGACATGAGACCTCTCGTTATCGGCCAAGAACAGTACATCCTTGCTATTAACCAGTGTGGCTCCTTCTGTTGCATTGCCAATTGCATACGTTCTAATTGCTGCGACTACAGGTTCGCATAGATTGTTTGGCTCGTTGAGAACAGCTTATAGTGAGTCACTTGAGTATTCCACCAAACACAGAACATAATTTTGAGTGGGTTCCTAGATGGTCTTAAACTTTTGAGGGACAGTATCCTGGGGTCACAACCAATGTTTGGAAGACTTGGGAATGTCATACAGGACCTACTTTTCGTCCCTGGTCAGCACCCGACTGAATATGGATGCGCTATGGTGGCCAGAAAGCAATAATAAATAAGGTTCCACTCATTGTTGCTTAAGGACTTCCAACAGCGTCTGATGAACTCAATCACTCAGACTGTATACCTTACCTAAGTGATGGAGGAGAAGTCTAGTCAAGCACCGGGAACTTTAAATTGTCTGGTCAGTTCACGTCACATTTGACTACTGTCTTCCTCAATAGTGATCTACAAAGTTTTGTTATCCAATGCCTGTGACCACGATCTTCATCACGAAGGGACAAATCCCCCCCCCCCTCTAAATTTGTGAAACTAATGCTTTGCAGTACATTTATTCACAACATTATCCCCAAACACTTGGCATAATCGGCGATTTGATGCAGTAGCTGATAAGCCCACTTTGAAGTCGTAAAGCAAACAACACCGAACGATCTCCTTCGACACGTCCATTTCTTATCGCTACTGTACGAGTTACGACTGATGAATGTGCGAATTTCAATGATGAACCTGCTTTTATAAAAGTTGATATTCCTACTATCCTGACTCAACCACTTCATTCACTAGTTATGTTTATTCTTACTTCATTCAAAGGAAATGTAAAGACGAGAAGAACTTTCTTGTTTACCTAGTACTATTAGTATCATGGTGATAAATTATACCATTCACGAATGTTACTAATGCACATGCAATTATCGAGTGAAAAAGCGATACACTAATCACTATATTGCCGAAAAAAGAATTATCAGAGAAAAATATGTAATATTTCCAGGCATTTTTAACTGAATGGATTCTAATTTTAAAGAACAATGGTTCACAGTTTGAATTTTGTGATGTATATGATGTGAATCAACTTAATAATTCATTTCTTTTACAAAATTAGCATTAAAAGCAACATTTACTGCCTCATGAAAATATTTACATGAAAATATCAAAATTTCTCTTTCATACTTGTTATTAGTATGTAAAATTCCTGTTTGATACGTTTCAAAGTACAGCTAAGGAATTTAACTTAACAAAATTTGTTTTATTAAATCAGGTAAAATAATAATCACATTAAATGAATGTGTAAGAATGGGAATAATTTATAAAGACGCTCAAAGCTATAAAAATTAATTGATTTCCTATTTTTACATTAATAAATAATTTAAAAAAGGAGCATTAATTGTAGACAAACATGTGATAAAAGAAATAAAATTAAGCGTATATATATTGTTATGGAAAATAAAAATTAACAAGTATTAAAAATATATTAAGTTACAATATTTTTTATTATAATACAACAATAAGCTACAGTATCATTAGTAAGTATCCAAAATTTTGAGATGCTATCCCCGTCAATCCTGCATTTTATTACAATGTCTGAGTGTGGTGATTGTAGAACACGACAATCAGTCACATGCTTGATGATCATCACGAGTTAAAAGTCGTTACACATTAATTAACCAAGGCTTTATTAGTTTGCCAAATAGAGTCAAGGCTTTAATAATATGAGATGAGATTAGCAATGAAATATCTAGAATACTTAATTGACAATAATGACATTCAATACTCTAAGATATTTTATTGGCAGGCAATTAATTGCATCATATGGAGTCTAATAATTGATAGAATGCGCCTCAGTCCTATCAAATTTTAAAGAGTTGATAAATGTCACGGGGAAAAAAGCAGCAAATTAAAATGAGGTTGTGTTGTTAGACATAGAATACCATTCGTGTTCATCAAACAATCGTTGTATAGTTGGAGAGGATCAGCGACGAGGAGACATCACAGGTGATAATTATTCAAACAAACTTCACCAAACAAATTTCTTTGAAGTAATATACAATTCATTACTTGTTAACTTTAACCTTTATTCCTTTTATACAAGACTTTTTCCGATCAATAGCTTAAAAAATTCAGAAGTATTATGTAGAAAACGCACTCTTTGTATCAATCAATCTATTGGAATGATATTTTCCAATAGATTTGAATTAAAATGGCAGTAGTTTTTTTTTATTTTTTCTCTTTTTCGTGTTCTATCTTTTCTTGCTTTACGCAAATGTACCTCAAGTAATTAATTAAATGACATTAAATGTAGTATGTGAAGTTATCACTCAAATGACGTCATTATATAATGTATAACTGGTAAGTCATCGACACATGTTATTATTAAAGTTGTTAAAAAAAGTTGTTATTATTAAAGTTATAATGATACACTTTATTAACCGATTCATTACAAGAAATTAATATACATTTTTGTATTTTCTACAAAAGTGTAATGGTTCATTATTAATTATTATAAACTATAAATTTTTTTTAATACATTAGATTATTTTAGAATTACTTTAAAACTAATTACTACTTTTTATTTATTTGATTTTCAAAAACGGTACAAAGCAACATTTAATATTTTATGTGTTAGAAAAATATACATTTCAAATTGTAGAAGAATATATTTTCATTTATGAATATTATGAGTTTTAAATCTTCGAAGCTAGTTTTGCTGTAGATTAGAATTATCAAATTTGATATATGTTTTAGAAATTCGCTTATAACAGATAACGTTTCTATCAATCATTTTGCGCACATAGTTACAGTATTTATTTGTTTCGTTTTTCATATACATAGATTAACGTCAATTACATTCTGCTATTAGTCGAAGAATTGTTATAGAAACAACAGATCATGAAATTATGGAATGCTACAATATTTCCAAATCTATATAGTAAAATATTCACTAAGCATAGCAGTTCTTTGTTTTTTCAAAGAATACTTTAGAAAAGTATTGTATTCTAAAAAATCTTATTATGAGATGACAAGGAAGACATGATGTAACAAGGAAAATTACTTAAAGGATTAGCTAAAGATTGTAATTTTTACTTAGCAGTTATTTGAAATGTTTTGCTTATATTAATAAAAATATTGGAATTTTATGGTATTCTTTATTTTTGTTGATAGCACATTCACATATGATTATTAATGTAACATGTTTTTTACAATAACTCTCACACAAGTTAGTAAATTGTATAAAATAATAAATGAATTTTACATATAATTACAAACCTATCAGTTGGTAAATAATTTAAATCATTCATAGATTTTAAGCTGATCAACTATCATTTTTTGCATACGACGACTAACAAGACAAGAGTTTATGATTTAAAGTGGATTCTGAACCACTATAGACATCTATACTCAGCTGGGATTCGAACTCATAAATTGTTCGACTATTAGGTTGGGGAAAAAGTAATCTATTATTTTTTCGGTAGACGTCTGTAGTGATCGATATCTCGTGAGGTATCTATCAAACAATTTCAGATTTATGCTCGTTGGAAAGGTGACATTTGACACTAAAATATCCTCTTGCAGTTTTTTGTTTGATTAATTCAGTTACGAGTACAAGGTTTTAAAAATGGAAGACAACAAACAGAAAATTCGATACATTTTCGTTTTTCTCTTGTAACGGCGAAAAAGATAGCCGGGTGGCTAAAATTATGAAAGGTATTTATCGTCCTATATAAGACTGTAGCAACCAGTTACGTACAGTTTTTGTTTCGTCGATTCCGTTCGGGTATTTTTGATGTTAGAGATGCATCTCGCATGTGGATACAGCATCGTCGAAAATGTCTATAAAATATCAAAAATGATCGAAGTTAACCGCATGTCAGCAGTCGTAACGCGCAAGACCTATAAATCTACATGAAAGCTGTTTTAAACCTTTTTACAAAGCGAATCCAAAAGAAGTTACAAAAAGTTCACGTAAAAACAATGGATTTCTTTTCCCCCAACCAAATACAATTGAAAACCATTGCACTAACTATTCGTCTGCCAGCGTGGCCATCGAGTGTAACATATGCCAGAACTAATGTCTGCATTTGATAACTTTTCAATCTGCACACCAGTTGATTATGATTCTAAACGATGTTTACACACTGATAATAAGACATATTGGATGAGTTTCATTTGTTTTTAGCATGAGTTACATCGTTATAAAAATGTTTACTATGGTAATGTTATGCCAGGTAAATGTGGTTTATAGAGAAGATTTTGGAAGATATTTTTCATCAGTAGTGTTAGAAGTACGTTGAACCACACATATCACGAATTAATCACTCAGATACCATCAGTGTAATACTATAGCCAAAAAACATGCCATATTTAGTTCACAAAATATTAAATTATTTATATATATATATATATATATATATATATATATATATATATATTAAAACATTTAGTTCATAAGAAACATGTGTAACACCATATTCATAGCGCAGCAAATATTTTATCAAAATTAAATAATTGGTTTTACATTGATTAATTTTCATTTAAAAAAAAGAAAATATTTGAAAGGATTATTTTTTGAGTGGCTTTGAGCCACGTTGAGAGCTTTATTAAATTTATTCAATAGTGTTTACAGCAATAAAGCATTGATGTTCTGATATAATGTTATAGGACGATAATTTTGCAATAGAATATTGCATGCATCCTGCAATAATAATATTTCTTCGATAAAGCACATTGTTGGAAAATAATTTAAAATATTTTTTATTTTGAATACATACAACTTCCATATCCCAGATGTACAACGCAAACCTTACAGAAGTTAACTAAAACATTAAATGTTACATGTATAAGTAAAGCAAACAAAAACATAGAATAGCAGTTTGGACTTCACAAAAGTAGTTAAATTCACTGGCCAAGTCACTCCGAATATTTTCAATGTGTTCTGTAATTATAATCTAGGATCATCAAAGTTAGGGCATGAGAAAATCAAATGTTCCAAATCTTGAAGTAGTTTTTTGAACAATCACATAAATTATTTGATCTTAGATTGAAACCAAACAAATAACTTACAAATTTACCGTGATTAAGTAAAAATTGAGAAATTTTAAAATCAATTGAGAGAAAAGCATCGGAATGTAGTTCATGGTAAACAGTAGGAAAGAATATCTTAATGGCCTCAGCAATAACTGATGAATTATATTCCTCATTCTTCATAGTTTAACCGTTTTAAAAAGAAAATATTTCCAGTAGCTTCTTAGAATCACATTTATGGGTACATTTAAAGTACTTTTGGTTAAGAAATCAGCTTTTTCATTTCCATAGAATCCGATGTCCCATAGAATCCATAGTCTGAATGTACACGCAAAGTAAAACGGATATCAATTCTTCTATTTCTAAGCGAACAGCATTAATAGTGTTTCAATTACTATTTTAACACTGCTGGTAATATTGTTTAAAAGTTGAAGAAAATAATCAGAACAAATAAGATACCTTAAAGATGCTGTTCCATTATTCTTGATCCATTTAAGAGCAAGATAAATTCACAAAAGTTTTCAAATATTTTGAAATAAGAGAACATCACATTGAGATAAAATACATAAATATCAGTCAAAATTTGTATCGTTACATTCGTTAAGAATACGGAAGAATAAAACTGTGCATCACAGATTTTAAAACATAGAAATAATAATGGAAACATCCAAATTTGTTCTCTGAGTTTCAAATAGTGCTGCCATTTTATGAAACATCCATCCGAGTTATTTTGTAAGAGATTATCAAACAAACAGTTCGAGATAAAAAAAAAATAACTGTAGCAATAATCATAATAAAAATTATCAAACCTATTAAAAAATTTCTGCAATGAGTTACTTTCTA
The DNA here is from genome assembly GCA_026290005.1 of Latrodectus geometricus. NCBI lineage: Eukaryota > Metazoa > Arthropoda > Arachnida > Araneae > Theridiidae > Latrodectus > Latrodectus geometricus. The sequence continues at coordinate 48,941 of JAPDSC010065402.1, read as the reverse complement.
GAAATGTTCTCATGCATTTGATGTCACGTGTAAATTCAATTATGATCGTATTAATTAAATTTACACAATAATGATATATGATAAGAAATTCGTGATAAAAATATCATGTTAATAATGAACCGTCATAGCAAATCTGCATTTTTTAGCACATTTGACCTTGTCACTGCTAAGACTTCGATTTTTTCTTTGATAATTATTTTAAGTGGACAATAAAATTACACATTTTGGCCATATAAAGTAAAAATTTATGAGATTGAATCATTTTTTCCAATGTTCCATACATTCTGTGGTTCAATTACGGTGACCTGTAAAATCAAAAGATTGTAAGTAACGAAGATACCTAAGGAGGTCAAAACAATGCTTTTAGTGAAATCAAATAAGCCACAAGCGCTTAAAATTAATTTCTCCTTTGAAGTGATGAATCCTGTCAACAGATCAGATAATTTTTTCCTGTCGTCCATAAAAGTGAGAAGGAATACATATTCTTTTATTTTAGTCCTTAACATTTTGTCTTTTATATGAACACGAGACGCAAAATGAACAATCGAATAAAATAGCAACACACTAAAAGTTGACATAACCCAGTTCATGTGAACTAAAATTAAAGGATTAAAAGCGTTTGGAATGAGAACAAAGGAAGATATTTGGAATAACTGAGTGAGGTGAGAAGCAATTAGCCAAAAAGCTAACGTTGATGAATGCTCTTTGGATAAGGAAACTAAACTATGTATGGATTCGTATTCACTCATAAAAATCCGCACATTTAACACATTGAAAGGTTTAGACAGAAACTGGTCCACAGTTACTTGCAGTATGCTGCTGAGCGCCCAACATAAGGAAATGTAATATAGAGACAAAAGTGATAATATCAAGAAAAAGAACAATTTGATGCAGAGAACATATAAAAATATGCATATTCTGTTAAAAAAGAAAAATAAGTTAAATTTAGTCTGCACTCTTAAAAATTTAAGCCAATTCTCAAAGGGATCAGAATTTTCCAAAAATATTTTCACTAGCATAGCAGTGAATGTTAGAACAATTAGAAAATGGATTATGCAGATTATATCAATGACTTTTTGGTGTTTATTTAAAAATGGATATTTTTGGCATAGTTCGAGAACTTTCTTGTGCAATTTCCTCAATTGTATCCTCTTCATGTACAATAAAAACCAACTGATAAAAATGAAGGTTCTGGTGGCGCAAATCAAGACTTTCACTTTAATGCAATTGATATGACTGCAGTAGAAAATATCGATTCCACACTGAACCATCGTATATATCGATATAAAGTGAAACCAAATTGCGACTAAAATATTCCAAAATTTGAATATTCTGTGGTAGTTCTTAATCTGTAAAGCAGGAAATCCACACATATATAAAGCGTGCAGCAATACATTAGTTTTCTTAATGGTTGAGGTCGACATATTTTCTATGATCAACACGTATTGCAAAAAAATATACCTTGAAAACACTTAGAGAACAACTTATAGAAAGAAAAACATATTAGAATGGTGCTTTTGATGCCTTTTTTATCACAATAATGGTGTCTAATAACTCAATATAAATGAAAAGTTCTTTTAGAAAAACAAATCTAAAAAAAATTCGTTTCATGATTCAACCAAACATTAATGAAATTATAAAGAATGTTTTCCAATGATTTTAATTTTGGAGTGCATTTTATATTTTTCCAAAAGTCAATTTTTGTAATTGATTAGAGTGATACAAATGTAACTATTCTTTAAGTTTATAATATCAAAATATTAACAATATATCACTTAACTTAATTGATTTTTATTGATCTCTAATTAGTTTATACTGTTAAAAATAATTCTAAGGAAAAACGATACTTTTTTTTACCTATATAGAAACAAATTTCTTTCTAATTTTGACAAGGTAAAATGTTTTACTAACGTATAATCAATAAATAGTTATATAAGAGAAGAATAGCTTTTACAAAGAGATTGAAATGCACGATATTTTAAAATAAATTGATTTGATTAGCAAAAGTAAGTTATATATAGTTAAATAAAAAAAAGTTTTTCCATTTGTGTTACAAATGTCGAGAAATATCGATTGATCAAATGCTCTTTTGAGTGAAATCTCAGCAATTTTCGACTTTTGCTCTAATAAAACAACAATGGGAAATACATAATATTTGAAAATGGTAAAAAGCAAACATAGAATTTTTAAAAAAGAAAATTTTATTTTTCTTCAAAGATAAAAGAAATAGTTTCTTCAGAACTAGAGTGTTAGTTAATAATGAGTATTATATATGTATAAGATTGTCTTTTAAACATTCATAACAAGCTCTATTAAATTATTTAAGAATTAGTTAAATAATCCAATAGAGCTTGTTCTTTTGTGAAGTCCTTGATGCCTTTCATCAAAGATACAAAGGCATGAAATAAGAGTGGCCTAATATGGAATAAAACTGTTCCTCCTCATCCAGAAATGCATTGCTTTGTCAATTAATTTTTCTTGTAGAAATTTGTTGTTTACTTTAAGGAATATGAATCTAATTTGTAAGAATTAAATCTCTAAATTCAAAAGCAGATTCAACGATTTCAACCGAAGCCTCTTTTGTATATTTATAAGTTGATTTTAAAACTTCGCATGACTCCTTAATTGAGTCGCACATCTCCTGGATTCATGAAAACACAACCATGATTTTGTCGAAGTCTTTAGAAGTGGTTCCGATGATGTATGCATTTGATCAATAATCATATGGATCCATTCATATATTCATATGGAATTTTTGATTCCGCTAACTTCTTATTTGCTAGAATATGTCAACTAACTGGTTACGAAACAACGTTGGATTTCCAATGATACTATTACGTCTAAGACGCACGTTTCTTAGATTTCGTCATTCAATTCTTTTTAGTTTATTACCTAAACATATTAAATAATCCTTTATATTTTTTAATTTCCTCCTCCGAATTAACAATTAATGCTGCTACTTCTGAGTTCTTAAAAATTTGTAAACGGGCACTTTTCATTTGATCCCTTTTACACTCTTTACCAATAAGTATTTGGACACCTATGCAAATGAGGTTATCTGTATTTTTGATGCATGTTTCGTTTTTTGTATTTAAATATCTTGTAGGAAATGGCTTTGACATAAGTCTCCAGCAAGACGCCACCAAATTCAGAGCTGCTTGACTTCGAAAAAGTTGTTAATGTAGGATATAATAGAGATACCATAGAAATAGACAACTGCTAGCAGTTATTCTTTGCTGAAAGAATTAGCCAATATTGAATTCCACAAAAAGAATCTAAGGAAGAAAACAATAATTAAAAAGTGCTAAAATGCTACATATTATAAAATGAAATTAAAATTGAAGTTTTGGCATTGAAATTAATTTTTTTTATATATTTTTTTATTAAACAATAATTTTTTGAGACCAGAATAATAAAGTATTTTTAAAAAAGTTAATAAAGATATACAAATTTTAAAAATATTAATACACTTATAAGTTCATTTATTTAGGTTTCTACGGTATTTTTCTGCACACGACAGCTAATTTATCAATATCTTTTAAAACTTATACATTTTAGTGTTATAATGAAAAAGTTTGATGTTTCCGTAAAACTACATTTGTCACTTACTTCTCCTTAAAAGCTATTAAAGTTTTTTCTTAGTATCTAGAAATCATTTCAGTGACAGGTTTAAATATTAAAATATTTACGTTAGAATTCAAAATATAGTTGTATATTAAGTTGTTTAAATGGATGAATCAAATCCCCCCCCACACACACATTAAAAACCAGGGCACTAACCATACAGCTGCCCGCTTGGATATTTAAGAGTAAATCATGATTTCCAAGAAAAAGTTCAGATGAGAACAATTTGGATATTGAAAAATTCTTTTCTTATTAAAAAACGTGTATAAATTATCCGAAAACAACTACAATCTCATATCCATAGAAAACGTCAGAGGTTATGCTGAATTTAAACTCGTTAAATAAATAATAAAAAAAAAAAAATTGGTCACACGTATTGTGCCAAAATTGATTCATTAAGTTCGACACATTTAAAAATGAACTAATAATTTAAATAAATTAATAAAGAAATTAAAATGGAAAGTACAGCTTATACTACGGAATACGAATCTCTATGAATATTTATAATAAATCAAACAAACGATCTGTTGAGTTGGAGGCAAAAGTTCTATCCGTTCAGTTGCCAATTAGGTACAAAAGAGGTTCAAATTGATTACATAGATTTTTCTCCTGTAGCCAACTGGAGTTAATATTTAAAATTTAGTTTTGTTTGTCAACAAACACTATTTTTTTCACGTGAGTACGATTTCAACCAAAATACATGTAGTTCGAAGTTGATTTTGATCTTTTAAAAGAATCGACACTTTTTGTAAAAATCAAAAACATGAGATTTGAACTAAAAATGAGTACCTGAAATTTTTGTCAACATAAGGTTATTAAAAAGCAAACAAGTTACCGCACTCTAGTTATATTAAAAAAATACTCACATTTTTTTAATAACTTGTCTACATTTTTTGTGTGAAGACGTACTGTAAATTATTATTTTCTAAACAATTTTCTTTAATCTCAAAATCTAAACGAAAGCAAATTTTACTTTCCATTGTTAAACAGTGAATGGAAAGAAACTTGGATACTTTACTCCAATCAGGAAAACCTTACCACTAGGCCATGATGAGTATATACATAAGCTCTTTATAAATTATTTCATTTTAAAACTATTTTTTAAATTTCTATGTTTTCCTCTGCAAGATCAAACAGAGATCTGCCATTTGGATAAAAAACATTCTTTCATATTTCAAGTGTCACCTGATTTTTCTCTATTGAAATGTCAAGAGTCAAAATAAGAATCTAGATCAATAATTCAGTAATCCATTTTGTAAAAAAATTATAAACTTCTTGGGCCTATCTTAGATTTCTCTATCTTTTCTTAATATTTGACAGACTAAGGGAAAGCTGACTTAATTTCTCCTCATTTAAATTAAATAATTTATAAAAAATATTCAAATAATATATATCAATGTTTTCTAGAAGGTTTCTTGCTAACAAATAGAATGTTCAGAAAATAAAGTACTTAAATGAAAAGCCACTCATTCGATGATTATGTTTTCGGGGAATGTGAGCTCCCTTTCTGCTAAACATTTGAATTTTTTTAAATGTATAAACTCACTTATCGTTTGCATCCTAAAATTCATTCGCAATTTGCATTATTTTCTGAGCTTATCGAGTTTTATTAGACGTTGAAAAAAATTTCCATGTTTCAGCGCTAGTTTATGATATTTTTTTATGTATTATCCGTTGTTTTTTTTTTTTCTTCTTGATTTTTTTTTCGTGTATTTTACCTAATACACCTTTCACTTTATCTTCGTTAAAAGTTTCTCTTTAGTTAACATAACATTTCTCTAGATAACATGAATGATTATTATTTTAGGGGGTCTGGAATTACCTCCTTAAGTCTTCAGTAACTTTTACATCATTAGTGTGTAAAACTTAATCAAGCAACAATGCAAATTTTAAGTTGATAGCCATGAAATTACAGAAAAGGGGTTCTAGCAATCAGTACAATGAACATGCAATTCAGTAAAGGTTATTTATATGCAAGTGTCGGAAACAAAAAGTCATAGGCTACGTGAGTGTAGACAAAACGCGTGTGGTTGGAGAAAGCAGCTCAAGACTGCAATAAAAGGGCAGAGACGTTATTAAAAACATTCGTCGCAAGTCCGTGAAATGTGGCGAGAAGAATGATTGGACAGTTATAGGATGGGCGAGAAATGACCAGTGTAATTGAAGAGTTCGGAATCAAAAAGTTTTTTCACGCGCGTGGAAAGCTTTACTAACCATTGGTACAGCTATTAGAAAGGTAGATGGTAGCCGTCACAGGAAAACACCTGCAGTAGTAGAAGACCCCAAAACGAATCAGCAAGCACAATTACTCATCAACTGTAAAGAGGGACGAAATGACAATTGTATTCAGACCCCTTTACAAAGGTGGCCTACTCACTCGATGTGATGAACACTACATCCCTTTAAAAGTTGTTCATCGACGCCACTGTTTAGAGTGGTGCAAAGAATACAAAACTGGATATCTCATCAACGAGACTCGTTTTAGGGCCACAAGCAATTCTTAACGATGGTTGATTTTGAAGGAGTCCGTTACGGTGGTCCTGGAATCATCAGAGACATGCTGAACGGACGGACTGAACTTCACTTTTTCGACAGAGGTTCTGTACCTAAAATCACTTCTGTAAAGAGGTGAGTCTTCCTCATGTACGTCATTTCCGAGATGTTATTGGATCAGACATCGTTTTCATGGATGACTATGCAAGGCAACACTAGACTCCTGTTACTCAGCAGCAACTCAAAAGGGAAGATATCACCCTAATAGATTTGTCGGCATAGTTTCCTAATTTGAATTTTGTAGAATATGTGTGAGATATTTTGAGAAGATGCCTTCAGGCACGATCTTTTGCGAACACCCGAAAACTGAGACTATCCGAAGCAATCTTAGGTGAGGGCAAATACCATACTAAGGAACATCTGATTGTATTTCTGTATCTTGAAAAGACAATCATGTGTAACGATACTGAGTTCAATAAAGCCTTTTTTTGTTTGTTTCCTTATTGCATTTGAACCAAACAGCACAAATTTATAGGATTTTTTTAATACTAAATTGATGAGCTGAACAACTTTTATAAATGACATTGAATAATTGAACATAATTTTTTCAAGTTTTTCGTTAATTCAAAATATCATTAGAAATAACAATATTTAGACAAAATTTTTTAATATTCATATATCTCATGGTTTTATATTTAATATTGTATATCAGTAATTTCCCAGTCCATTTAAACCAATAAACTGCTTTTTTATTTCCTAATGTAACAAAACTCCTGCTTTAAATTATTAAAAAATATAATTGTGTTACATCAATAATGTATGAGCTTAATTTATTATACATTTTCATCTTATAATCTCAATAATTATAAAAATATCTCCAAACAATTCATAGTTGTTGTTATCTTGTGCCAGCTATGCTTGCAATAATGGGGTGCGCTGCTCCACTTTTCCAACTAAACCGTAATTTGGTGTGGAGTCCGACTTCCTCTCTGCACACATGCCATAGGTACCTATTTAAAGGGTAAGCAACCGTTCACAATCTATTCCTGCAAAGAAAGGACAAAAACAGGGGAGAGAGAGTACATCCATACCCGAACCAGGATTCAAACGCAGGGCTATCCCCTCCGCAGTCAGGTACGCTAGTCAGAGAGGGTGGCAACAATTCATAGTAAAAATAGACTATGAATTATAAGGAGGTACTTTTTACAAATATAACTTATAAAGACATTTTTAATTTTTAAAATTTTAACAATAAAAATTTTATGAAATTTGATTAGAGTCTCTCAAACTAAAAAAAGGTTCCTTATAAATAGAAATAATTAGTTAAGTGCATTTTATATAAAAACATTTGAAGAATACAGTAGTAGCTCGTTTAAAGAGCACCTCTCATATCGAGTAATTTGGATTATTATACGAGTGCAAACCAAATTGTAAAAATATGATTTGCCTAATGAACGATGTTTCGCATAATGAGTCCCGGATTGTGTTACATCAGTCTGTATTTAGCACTCGTTCCAGCAGCATCATAAAATCGCTTGTGATCACATATTTTCTCAAACTTGTGTTATAGGTACGCAAATAAAAACCAGTTGAATTAATTATTAGTAAGATAATCAAGAAGTAGATTTCTAATTTTTTGTGTGAAAAGTTTAATAAATCCTTGTGAAAATGTCACCGCCAGCAAACCATAAGAAAAGAGAAACGAAACATCAAGTCACAATGAAAAGCGAGAGAGAAGTGTAGGCGTGGTTGATCTAGCATTCACATACAATGGGTCAACATCAACGATTTGCCTTGTCTTCAAGACAAGCACAAGCTTAAAGACATAGATGCTTCACAGGAAGTGATACGAATGTCTGCGCATCGGTTACGTATTTTCGACGTTGTTGAAAGGTTGCTTCCCATTTAGATAAATGAAAAGCAATTGCAAGGTGACATTATTTGTGAAAATGCGATTTTCGCCGACCTCTTTAAAACGCCCTTATCAATGACCGAAGTATTTAAGGGAAGCTGTGGGTGGTTCGAAAAGTTCAAGAGGTGGACCTGCATCTAAAGCGTTGTGAGGCAAGGTGAAGCAGAAAATTTTGGCACAAAAGCAGCAGAGAACTTCATCGGCGATTTCAAGAAACTCATAGATTCCGAAGGTTATTCTTCTAGAGGGAGGGGATACCGAAACGAATATATTAGTTTGGGGAAAAAGAAATCCATTATTTTTACGTGAACTTTATATAACTTCTTTTGGATTCGCTTTGTAAAAAGGTTCAAAACAGCTTTCATGTAGATTTTTAGGCCTTGCGCGTTACGACTGCTGACATGCGGTTAACTTCGATCATTTTTGATATTTTATAGACATTTTCGACGATGCTGTATCCACATGCGAGGTGCATCTCTAACATCAAAAATACCCGAACAGAATCGACGAAACAAAAATTGTACGTAACTGGTTGTTACAGTCTTATATAGGACGATAAACACCTTTCACAATTTTAGCCACCCGGCTATCTTTTTCGCCGTTACAAGAGATAAACGAAAATATATCGAATTTTCTGTTTGTTGTCTTCCATTTTTAAAACCTTGTACTCGTAACTGAATGAATCAAACGAAAAACCGCAAGAGGATATTTTAGTCACCTTTCCAACGAGCATAAATCTGAAATTGTTTGATAGATACCTCACGAGATATCGATCACTACAGACGTCTACCAAAAAAATAATGGATTACTTTTTCCCCAACCTAATATATAATAGCAGAGAAGAATGCATTGCTCGGCAACAAGCCAATAAAGGATAGTTTCACGTTATTTTATGCCAATGCAAGCGGAGGTTCGAAAATCAAGCCGCTGCTTATTTACCATTCTCAACAAGTCTTTTATTAATGTAAAACCTAGATGATTAGACTAAATGTTATGTGGAGGTCTTACAGAAAATTTGAACGATACGTGACTTTTTTACTGAGAGGATCAAGGTAGTGTGTTTGATCCTACTGTGAAAAATATTTGCAAGATTAAACCTGTAGTCAACGAGATTGTGTCTTTTGCCACTAACATATCATTGGAAGTGGATAGCAGTGATTCGAAAAGCGCACCCAACAATTCACCATCACCAAAAAACAAATTGAGTCGTATCATCTCACAGTAAGAAGTTTTGGGGGAAAGTTTGTCAGAAAAGGAGGTTACAGAAAAGCAAAATGGTGGAGGCTGAAAACACAGGAAAATGTTGCATCTTACATTGAGAAGCATCACTCTTATGAAGAAGTAACTAAGCGTGCTACAGATTTATTTAATGTTAATGCTGTGTTGCATTTTCCCCAAATTTTAAATTAATTTTTTTTAGAGAACTATATAAAAAAACTGATAGTTAAATATTTTTTATTAATTTAGTTAATTGAATATTATTGTGATTAACAAAACTGCACAAAATACCTCATTCGATCAAAATCTACAATTTAAAATTACTTACATGAATATTTCAAACACTTTTCCTGGGATTGTATTGAAAATATGCTATGTAACAGGTTAAAGACCTACACTAATTCAATAAAGTTGATCCCTGAACTATGTAGCTTATTTAACTTATATTACAATGTGGCATAATTCATGATATAAATGACTAAGTTTTTTCAAACTGTCGGCTAAATTACATGTACATGAAAAATTGCAATAAAATCGATCAATTAAAAAAAATCTATTATTTTATTTTTTACTTGATTAATGAGTAAAGCATGATTTTACTTAAACTTTTATTAAAAGTCACTGAAAAAACAATTTATTGAGAAATATAACTTAAAATATATTACAAATTCATTCTATTCAAAATGATTTTTCTCATAGGTAACATATTTTTCAGGTTGTTGAGGACTTTGATTACAAGAGACTTGTACAAACCTCAAAGTCAGAATATGTATTTGTTATTCATTCATATGTTCATTATTGATAATAATTCATTTTTATAAAATTTTCTTTCTGGAGATAATTTTAATTGTTATTATAGTCTAATAATTGAAATTTTACTGTTCTTATATTCAAAAAATATATTAATAAAACTTCTTGCTAAATAAAATGATTTGAACATTTACAAGAAAATTAACATCATGTCCAATATTTCAGTATATTAAAATTCTTTCAAAAATAAGAGACTGCTTTTTCATCTTATTAGATATTTACTCAATTATTTTTAACGCAATATTTTATAAGTATAGGATTTGTATTAGGCAACCAATGAAACAATTAAAACGAATAGAAAAGACTGAATCATGGCGAATTTGAATTCCATGGGATAACCACTGTCATTGGAGATGGTAATGGCCCTACATAGTGTTTTGCATTAATTCAGGAATGGTACTATTATTTAGAATAGTACTGTCATGGGTACTTCCTAGCCAACTTGCTACAGCATTTTGTATTACTAAGTCAGCTGATGTAATGATTTGAACATTAATAAAAATTATATCTTATCTATTACAAAACCTTTTTGCATTATCTTATCTATTACAAAACCTTTTTGCTTTTTGCATTCACACCCCACATGTGTGTGTGAAAGGATTTATAAACATTTATACAATTAATATTTCCAATCACACAGAGAAACTGGGCAATGTAAAAGATTTTCTCACTGATTGGAAAATAAACGTAATAGTTAAATCATTAAAATATTCTAAAAGTTTATAAAATTTCAATTAGTTTTGAATGAATTAAATATGAATTAATTGTACAAACACATTACCATCAAATAATGCTAGTTACAATTATTTCTAAACATTTATTTGAGGGGGGGGGGAAGTTACACTTTTATCTTCCTTAAATAAAATGGTTATAATGATAAAATAAAAACTTTATCTTAAACTAATTTACCAAATTTAAAACTTGCAGGCATTAAAAATCTAAAATGAAGCTTAAATAAATACAAATGCGACCACTAAGCCGCAAAATTTGGTGACATTTTTTTCAGAAATGGGTTGATAGAATAATGTGCATAAAAAAAAGTTTAAAATAGAATCAAATATTTTCATGCAACTCTGTACAAATTACTAGATATTCAAACCATGTTCTTCCTTCGAATTTATTCTTTTATAGATTATTCATCCTAATTTAATCTTTTATACATTATATCTTTTAGAATTATATACATTTACTACAAATAACCTGAATTTCTTTACCAATTAAACACTTCTTTTATTAAATATTTTAATAGATGTTTTGATACTGCAGTAAAATATAAAAATAAAGTATTTTTTGTAATAAGCTAATTATCATATCAATACTAATATGAAAATTTGTTTCACCAAGTTGTATAATTTTAACAAGAAAATTAGATGGATGAGATATTCAGTCAAGTATATTTATGAGAATTACATAAAACAGAATCTTTGAACATTTTTCTGTCTTTGGCATTCTAATATTATGTGTCTGCAAAGAAACACTGTGTGTGTGTGGTTTTGCTTACTTTGGAGACAATACTTGAAGTTATTGATTGGCTTAACTTCTGCCAAATTACAAGCTAGTGAGCTCCCGCAGCATAAAATCTTAATGCAATCAACAGTTGCTCAGTGGAATTTAGAGCATTATTTAATAGCTGTTTGATTTTTGATCTCTAATTTCATTTATTAGCTCCGAAATAGTAGCTTTCATTATGCGATTCTGATTATGGATTTCTATTTCATCTTCTTCCAGAGGTTTCATTATAGGTCTAATGTTAAATTTCCTCTGTTGTAGTTTCGAAAGAAATTCTAAGCACAGCAGAATATATTAATTGGAAATTTAAGTTTTTAAAAAGTATTGTTAGACTGAATCACACTGCAAATTTGTTTAGAAAATAAATACGAGCTGCAAAAAAGGTGCGCATGACCAGTTATCACATATAAGAACTGCAATTGTGCAATCTGGTTTAACCTTCTAGTAAAGGAAGGTTGTTATTGAATCTAGAGATAAATCTTCACCTCGGTTACTCCTCACGATACTTATGTTTTAGCTTTGATCTGGGGTTTCTCTCGCATCTAGTAGTTGGTTGGTTGGGTTTTGTGGTGCAAGATCCAAAAATGACAAGCTGCACCAATTCATCTAGCAGTAGAAGTGTACAGTGAATACAGCAGTTGAGAAGAAATTTCAATCTCAATAAGTTCATAAATTACCATAAAACTTACATTTAACATGCACAATTTGGTAAAATGGCTTTTTTAATATGAAAAATTATCTTATACACTGTTTTCCATTGGAGGAGTATAGTATGCACTGAATTTCTCATTTGATGACACATCCAAACCTGTAATGTGTAATAAATTATCAAATAATTTTGATTGATTAAATTCTACTCTATTAGAAACAGATGACACATTAAGAGATCGTTGTTTTCATTTTACAGCTTTATTCTTTATATACAAAATGCCATGGCTTTTGCTACCATGTTTGGCATTTTAAAGATAAAATTTTTAAAATATACCTTCGAATGAGAGATATTAAGCTTTAGACTCTTCAATTTTTGTTCTTTTTAAAAAAAATTGTTTTGGTCAGACTAAAGCTCATCGTGCAAATATCTTGTACATAACGACATGGAGTATATAATATTTATAACAAATGAAAGACTGAACTATGATTCATCAGCACTAGCAAATAAAAAGAAATGAGAAATGCCTCTAATAAAACACTCGGCAATACTATTAAATCATTACAGCAACATATTCATCCACAATTTCTGGTAATTAATACATGAGAATTTCTGAATGATATCCGATAGATAATAAGTCACACCAAGTAATTTTTTTGGAAAATTCTGTACAAAAAATTCATTGGCATTTCTACTTTTTCATATAAATTTATTTTTTGTAGAAGTAGATTCGAAAAATTTTTTTAATGTGCTTTTGAGCAGAAAAAAATACCTATCTGCGTTAAATATCTCAATCTTGCAGAACATAACTGAAATGTCATTCCCATGTGAGGATAAATGCACATACAATTCCAATGATAAAAAAAGTTTCCTCTTAGCTTCAGCCAATATATTTTGAATTGTAAACATTCCTTTTTTAAAGTATCATTTTAAATCATTACAATAGTTTTCAGATTCCTGATAGAAGTTTTTAGATGACGATATGATGAACTTAGTGAGTATATTACTTTTCCCTTACATTCTATCAAGCAGAGTGAAAAATTGATTTTGTAATCAATTTTCCAATGATTTCTACAGTCAAAATTGAATTGTGTAATTGTTTCTTATATTATTCTTAACTTAGTATTATAATGATTTTCTACTACCTTTTTGTTTCCAATCGTACTTGTAAACTCTAATTATTGTTTCAAAAGATTTTGATATAAAATAAGAGAATAATAATTTACTATAACATTCTTTAAAATTTGGAGATTGAAATCTATAGCAATAAAATTTGACAGAGTTTTATTTATTCAGTTAAATCATGAAAGATAACACTCCACAAATGACTTAAAAACAATATTTCTAAAGAATTAAGCCTATATTTCAAAGAATAAAAGTTTTAAGTTGCATAGATTTTCACTTGTGTTATTGAATATTTTGTGTCTGATTGGCTATTTTCTGAAGAGTTACTATACTTTCTTTCCAACAGTAATGGAGAGACTGTCATACACATCATTACAAATAGATAATCTTGATAGATATATTTTCTAGAAATGCAGAATTATGTTGTTAAACAGCTCAGCTATCAGGATTTTCATCATTTAGCACAAGAGACAGACCTTCATGACCCTCAAAGTGAATGGGTTTTCGTAATTTAAAAATAGTGATGAAGAAGACTTCCAGAATTAGTCTGCTACCTTGAAATATAATTTCACATACGGGACATTGTGACTATGACATATTTTACACATCTCAACAGCCATACGTGAACATGGCAAATATTCAGTTAGGTCAGGATTTAAATTCACTATCTTCTGATGAGAATGAGGACTTAAGCAACCAGCCTACTTTTCCTACTCTAAAATTAAGATTTGCAAAAGATTGGGTTGTAAATGAAGGTAATAACAATGTCACCTTGAAGTGCATTCTTTATTCTCATAGACTTGGATACATGACTTCTCATTATTTCAAGTGCAGGTATGGAGACCTTGGTACAATGAATTACTGCAATCATCAAAGAGAAAATTAGACAGATGCCCTGAATTTATTACTTCTACACTGTATACTCTCAGTCTTTCATCTCTCCATATTGTGTATTGATAAAACTGAGTACCAAGCATATTACTAACACTAAGGAACTTAACAAAGGGGCTTTCACATTAGGCTAACCACATAACAGAGACATATACTTTACACTCCAGGGTCTTTGGTCTTGAAAACAGATATTGGCACTGTAGGTCATATGGACTGTTGTGCCATTAAATTTTTTAGTGTGTACTTTCTATAGCCAGTGCCAGGACTAACTATGACTAATGGAAAAAAGTGTAAATAATTGTGTGCTCAGTAGTATTGGCAATTTGATCTCAATACATGTCTTAAACAGTATTGCAAAAATTTTAATACCAGTCAAACTTACTACAGCAAGTGTTCAGAACATCAAAGCATGTAAGAAATAACAGAATCAACAACACAGTCATTTTAATATTATTTAAAACTTGCTTTGCTCAATGACAATTATATAAGCTGAGAATAGATGATTACATGGAAATCAGAAGCAAGAATATATTCTGATATTGCAAAAAATTTAACACAATGAATTAACTCTAGTTGCTTTTAAAACAGTATGTTGAATTTCAAAATTTTGATTCTCTAATTTTCTTTACAAGCAATCCAAAGAAAAAATTTGTTATATTTTTTTGAAGTTTTTAATTTCAATATGAGACCCATTAAAAGATTTTTCTTTTCATCAGCATACATAACTTGTAAGAAATAAACATATTTGAAATTGTAGTATCTGGGACATAAATTAAATAACTAAGTTATGTCGAGACAAGAAATGGATTCTCATATTCAGAAGAGTAGGAATTCAATAAAGCCTTATTATAATGATACTGATGTTAGAAGAGTAGAATATCAGCTCAGATGTTGATCTTACATCAAACAAAGTTTCAAAGTTAAGAGATAGTCAATTGTGTTTAAGGATTTTGATCTTTAGAAATCATCATCAGAAAAGTTTAACAATACATTAAATTTCAGTAAGGTTTTGTATCTCTTTCAGTGTGATACACTGAAGAA
>JAPDSC010065402.1:0-33269 GCA_026290005.1 Latrodectus geometricus | reverse complement strand
AAAAATAAAGATTTTTAGAAAAAGAATTTTACTAAAATGAACTTCATTTAATTTGTACTTTAACTCTTTTAATTAAAAGCCATTATTTAAATGAGGTATGTTGATACTCCATTAACTATTTTATTTATTTAAAACAATTCAATGTTTTTATTTATTTTTTTAATCATGAAGAACTAAAAACTTCTTGAAATTTTTTTTTTATGTAATGGTATTCTAAATGAGCTCTAATTAACCATCAAATGAGAGTTAAATATGCATCTACAACTTTATTAATGTTTTTAAAATTTGGGAACAAAATTTGAATATATTACAAATGGAAAATATACATTAAATATAAACTTATCAAGCCTCTTTCAGTACTTGTCAAAAATAAATTTGTAAAACTTTAATTGCATTACATTACTATAATTCAAAATTGAGGTACTCAATGTTATAATCATGTTTGTCATTTGGTAGTTTCCTGAAATTATGTATGCATATAAATTGAGAGTGCTTGAGAGGTATGAATAGGAAAAAGAAAATCTCTAGCATTGTCTTCAGTGAATGACATTAAAATTATATATACCTGATAATATATTTTAAAGCTTTTAGAGCAAGTTAATAATAAGCATCTATCAAATCTCAATAAAATAATTGCAAAAGAAGTGGAATAAAATTTTTTATATAATCAAAATATCAAATTTTGAAACAAGAATGGACCATACATTCACTGTAAATTATGAAATGCCTCTAAAATAAAATATATTTACAATATTTTCAATTCATAAATTTACACATATATTTTTAACATTCATTTTATATACAAGGAATGTCAAAATATTTGAAGTTTTACAGTGGATTAATTAGAAACACATGACAGAAAGTCTTAAAAATATCTAAGATCTTTAAAAAATATTTTTCAGTTCAGCATAATTGGAAAATTAGATTATTTGATTAATTGCAAAGTACAGGGCTGTTATTTATTATTTTAACAATAGAATATTTATAAAATAACTGATATAGCACTCCTAATCAAATAAAATATCATAAAGGTTAATTAGATCAAACATTTAACAAAAAATGCTTCTTAGTATATATGCATAGTTAAGATTTAATCTGCAAATGTGTGTATATTATATTCAGTATAATTAAATTATAAATAGCTAATACTTTTTTCTATTTGAATTTAAGTAATTATGGAAAATAATGGTTACTTAAAATGTGAGAAACACACAAAAGACTGAACATTTATACCAATCTTTATTTAAACATTTGACAAAACTTGGCAATAAAAACTTTATACATAATTCCAACTATGGAAAAAAATAAAAAAAACTTCGCTGCTTCATACAAAACAAAAAGTTTACATTAGAAGTTATGAAATTATAATGAGTAGATGTTATTTTATTTATTACAAACTTTCACCATAGAAAATAAATGTAGGTATTAGGAAAAAAACAATTTTAAATTTTGTGTTAACAGAAAATAATTTTATGAAGAATAAAGCAACAATTCCAACAGTCAAATGTCCATTTTTTCCCCCAGATATAACTATATAAACAAATATATAGCATATTTAAAGTAATGAAAACTCTTTTCTATATAACCATTTAAGTTAATCATCATAAAAAGTAATTAATCTATACACAAAAACATTGTATTATTAATTAATTTCCCAAATTTAAATGAAATTTAATACTGACCAGGTAAAAAGAATAAGATACAAATGCAATAGCAGAGAAACATAAAGTTATTGATTTTTCGTCGCTTGTCGTCGAAGAAGAATGTATATTTTTTCTTTAATCCAATCTTTATTATAAGGAGCATAAGTCATTGTGGATTTCTGAAAACTGTAAAATTTAATTAGTGACTATACAAACAACAAAAATTCTGAAATTATTAAACAACTAATTCAATATAATAAAAAATAAGGAAAGAAAATAATTTGCTTTCCTCCTTAACTAAAAGCAGGAGTAGCAATGTATCTGTTTTAAAAATGTGGGAAAATGTAAAATATTTTATACACAATTTGCCAACAGAAACATTTGGTAGATAAGGGAAAATAACCAGTGATAAAGTCTAAAATTTTTCCCTACATATAAATTCTAGTCAAGAGGTTTTTCATTTTTAAATAACTTAAAACTTAATGTAATTGAAACAGGCTAAATATTTGAAGTCCCATAAATTTATGGTATGAACTAAATTTAATATGATTTGAACTAAGACTGCTATTGAGCAAATATAGACAATCTATGAATTGCAAGTCCCCAAGCAGCTAATTTTAAATTTTCAATAAACTGTTCAGTTTTGAAGACATTGTGTAATATATAAGAATAAAGTGTAAATATGAAATACCAAATACACAACAAACTAAAATGAAAATAATGACAGCAATATTTTGTTTGGTTCCTTGAAAAAAACATGAATTTTTAATGTTAAAAGCAAAAAATTAAGGTTATTTCAGTAAAATTAATTTTTTCAATTATGTGAATATTTCTTAAGGTGGGGGGGGGGAGAGAAGAAGAAGGGGGAAAAAAACACACCACAACTTGGCAATGTCGATAATTTTAGTTTTTATGTTTAAAGTAACAACATTGTTTTACATTCTCATTATATATAAAATTAATTATCCCCCCAAAAGATAACTTTAGTAAATATAACGATTCAAGACATATTTTTAACTTACAAAATTTAAACTAATGGAAATTTTGCTTTAAAAAAAAAAAAAAAAAAAAAAAAAAAAAAAACGCTAAAGAAAACATATTTTTTTGGCAGCCTTTAATGTTTATAGTATAATATTTTCAATTACTACTTAATAACAAATAATATTCTCAATTTAAATAAAATTTTTAAGGAGTTCATTTTGCACAAGAGATTAGGAAAAAAGTAGTCTTAGTTAAAATCAAAATAATGAATTATTAAAACAATTTAAAAAAAAAAATTTTAATGGAAAAAAAATTTTTTTTATTAAAATCTTTATGTTTTTGGATTTATAAAAAATGAAGTTAAAAATGACTGGAACAACACTATTTTTGTGGCATCTATTAAATTTGTTTGACTGTAAAAAAAAATCTTTTTTTACAGTCAAATGTTAAAAAAAAAAAAAAAAAAAAGGTTTTTTAAAATTTATTAACAATAGAACACTTTTTGTTGTATCTTTTCTTTACCATAAACATAACCATACCACAATAACCTTTATCATAAATTTTGAAATTATAAGATAAGCTTTTTAATGAAATATACTATTTAAAGAAATGCTAAAATGTAATTTAATCTTTAAAAATATCTAATCTTTAATTTTGATTTCATATTCATTATAGATAAGTTCACATATTTTTAAAGCTTGATGCTAAAGCCTTTAAGAAAAACAATAAGTTTAAAGTTATCTTATTTCTGCTGATTTTAAATAATAAATGAAAGCTTTAATATAATAATAAATATTTAAATTTGAATATACCAGCATATTTTTATTTGGTCGTTTTCACTAAAATATGTATACATATCAATATTTGTAATATTTTGAACAAAAATTTATCACACTTTTTCTCGGATCAATAATAAAGATCTAAATATTGCTCAGTGAATATAAGTGTAATAATAATTGAAATACTTACACAAGGCAGCTCAAATCTTCTAGATTATCAATGAAATCAAAAAGTTGGCTAATATCATAAGTTATTGAAGCTGTGTTGGGATTTTGTCGTTTCAAATGATCTTCAAATAAGTGGCAGACACCTATTAGAAATAAAATATATCAAAGTATTTAAAATACATAATATTTTTGAAGAAATAATTCAGAACTAAAAAATTTACAAAGTTATTGATGCAAAAAATTAGCAAAACCATTGATACAGTAAGATAATATATATTTTAAAATTACTTTTAAAAACATTTTACTTTTTAGTAAATTTAGAGTAATTTGGCTAAAAATAATTTAACATATGAATATAAAAGCTATAATTTACTCCAAGATCAGCCAAAAAGTTCAATGGAACAATGAAACAATTATTACATCAACAATTTAATTATTTTTTTTTTAAGAAACACTTAAATTCATCATACACAACAGAATTGAATAGGTACATATTATTCTAATAAGCACACATTAAATAATTTGAGTTATTTACTAATGAACAGGTAAATTTTCAATAAATTATTCTGAACTGATAAAATCTTGTCTTCTCTTACAAAATTTGTGAGATACATTTTTAACTTGCAAAAATAATACTTTTTAATGCTGTCATTAAAATTTAAGATCCTTATTTTAGGAAGAATGAATTAAAATATTAATAGGATAATAATTGATCTGGATTATTACAAACTTACCCTCCATGCATTCATTCACAGATTCAAAGTCAGAATAAGTTCTAGTTTCAGGCTTGCCAGGTTGCACAAATAAAATACTGTGCGACTGTAAATATAAATAAGCATATTTTAAATAAACTTGAGCAAAAATACAAGAAATAAAATATTACATTAGTCACAAAATTTAAATTTTTGACATGAAAAATTTGTTTAAGCTACAAATTCATAATTTTCTTTTCTACTGATTTATAAAAATTTTTTATTGAGCTTTTAACACAAATTTTTTTTAGAAATATCATACAAGACAATATAAGCATTTTTTTGTTCTGGCAGTACAGATGTTTTAGCACAAAAGTCTTAGAAGATGGTTGTGGTACAGCAGTTGTACCATGGATTTTTCCCCCTTTCAACCACTCAACTTTTTCCTGGCAGTTGAGGGAGGTCTAATTGATGCTCTTTTGTGTGTGTGAAAGTCGTAAAAACTGAGGAATCATTAGAGTGGAGAATGTTGGCAAAAAACAGATTTATTGGCTTTGTTTAGAAAGAAAGCATATTCAGTCTCACTTTAATATTATATAAATTTTTTTTTTATTATAACCAGTTACATTTTTTGTCACTTGAAAAATTATTTTTAATGGTTTTATGTCATAAGGGATTAAGTGATGAAGAAATTAAAAAAATTATTGGATGAATTAGAAGTAGAAAATTTGGCAGATAGTGATTCTGATTGATGTGATTGAATGATAGTAATGATGCAGATTTCTCCATATCATTTGATTTTTAATTGATGAAATGCTAAAACAAATGAAATGCTCATATTTTTAAATTAATGGGAGATTTAAATATTTTTGAACAAATAAATGAATTAGTAAATGAAGATGAATTTTTTTTCAGAAGATATTTTAAACTTTATTGCAGATGAAACAAATAGGTATGTTCCACATGTATAGAATATGTAGGAATAAGTTCACATAAATAGAAAATATTACAGTATATACAGAATATTTTTTATTTTTAGTTATTAGAAAAAGGAATTTAACTATAGTCTGTTGATTGTGTTATTGAATTATGCAATTTAATATTAATAAGAGTTTGAGATTCTCAGTGACGTATGAGTGGGAACATTTTGCAAATTTTAACTATCAATAAATTGGTTGATTAGCTGATTTTGAACTTCATAATATCCTGGAAAAGGAACATAGTGTCATCTTAGATTTTTAACAGTTATAATACCTAACATGATTATCTTCAGTCCATCCTGATCAAAAATGCTAGTTTTGAAATTGATATTTAATTTTTGTAAGCTATAAAATCTGTCTAGTGTCCAAAGGTACAATTCTGCAAACAATTATGTGAGTTATTTTATTTTATGTATTTAATTAATACTGCAGTTGTATGCAATATTTCATGCTATACATTAAATTTTGTTCATAAACATTTTATATATTTGTATTTAGATTTATTCAACATGGTAATGTTAATGATTTAGAAAGTCTAGTTTTTGTACTTTATATTGTTTACTTTGATTTATTTTTATTGCTCAGTTTAAAGTGTAGTTAAATTACATTATACTATTTTTTTCAAGTTGGGATGTCACTGCCCAGTTAATCAAAATTCAAGTTTTTTTAAAAATGCATTTTATTTATGTTTTAGATTTAGCTTTATTGCATGGTTCAATGCAATCCTAGAATGCACTACACTGAGAATTCTCTAATGCAAGCACTACAACTCGGTCAAAAAAAAAGTTTCATAAAAATGCATTTTATTTATAGATTTAGCTTTATTGTCCAGTTATCACCTGTTGTAGACAGCGTGACACTTAGTTTTTATATAGGTTTTATTTAATCTTTGTGAAATTAGTTTCTAGTTATTAGCATTTTAATACTTCTTAGTAAGTAATTATAATGAAATTTTCAAAACTTTGATAGTTGGAATTTAAAATAACACGTGATTGGTATTGGGTAACTAGATATTGTATAGCTTTAGGATCAAAGACTGGAAATCCTGCCAAACCTGTTGACATTTTTCTTTATTCCTACTATTATTCTTCTGAATTTATATATATATATATATATATATATACAGTCTTATACATCCAGTTTGCATATGTACTATACATACTTCCAATAGAATTTAAAATAATCAGATACAGTATTTTTAAATAAATGCTAAAAAACAATTACACAGTATCATGGAAATTTAAGTATTAAGGTGTCATGTAAGATGTTAAATACACTTTATTAACAGCTTTTATTGAGATATTTTCTGAAGACAAGAACTGTTAGTTGATACAATTAATCGTTCAAATATTAATGGTCATGATTTAATATTATTGACCAATGGTTCATTCCTAGCTAGTAGTAGTATATAGAATACTTAATTTTAAAGGCTAATGTAAATTTTCGTAATAAATTGCCGAATTGGAATATTCAAAACGTAATTATGTCAGGTACAGAAAATTAAAAATAGAGCCACAATAATAAAGATTGATGTTACTTTATCAATAATCATACTTTAGATGAGAAAAATATGAAACCGGATGAGAAATTAATTTGCAATTCTCTTCAAATTATGGAGTGAGTTAAGCTGCAGGGGATTAATTTCAATTAATTGCTTAAAAAATATAATAAAATAAATTAAGAATAGTAACGTAGTTCCTAACTTAGATGGCTTACATTTATCAATCAAAAATAAACAGAAGTAATTTTTTTTTTAATAGTTTACATTAACTATAGTTTGTCGTTTGACATTATAACTTGAAACTTACCATAGCTGTAATATCATACACACACACAGATGCTATAAAAGAATAGAATTTTTTTGTATGTAAAAAGATATACGTTCGAAAACTTGAACTGAAACACAAATTAACGAGACTTCAGCCCTATAAATAGTTTTCCAACTCTTTTTAATAATAACAACTGCACTTCACAATGTACAATAAACAATTTACTCAGACTAAGCTTGATTCAGTTAACAGTTAATAAAGCAATTGAATTTCGAAAATGAGTATAACTTTTAAAACCCATGTAATTTTTTGATGGTTAATCAATTTATATCTTTTAAGCGAATTAATTAAAGTTTTTTTATAGTTAACAAAGTAATTTTTAGATTTTCTTTTTATTTTCTTCAAAATATCCAAAATTTAACGATTGACGTAAGCATGGTTTCAAAACTAATAATGAATGATAAATAAAGCACTTCAAGTTTAATTCGAATGTTTTGGCGATAATTTCAAGTTTACGATTTGCGTAGGAAACTGAAATAAATTGCAAAAGTTCGAAATTTAATGGAACTAATGGTAACTGAAAGTTTGGAAAAAATTTCGATATAATTGATACTGATTTCTCGGGAGATTTCTCTGCAATTTTTGGTTTGTCGCAATTTTGTTTTCTCCATCACATAATGCTTAAAACTTATTTTACTGAATTACGACGGAAAGTCTTTTTATGCTACATCTTATAAAACCTGTTTTAAACATTGTTTTCGTAAGGTTTCTGGGGAATATCCAAACATCCTCTGTAGGATCTTTAAACCTCATGAATTTTCAATGCGGTTTATCACAATAAAATAAAATTTCTGTTTTATTATTTTTATATAAGCAACCTGTTTGATTAAGCACTAAATTATCTTATATATAACTTCACTTATAATGTATAACACTTTTCTTATATTAATCCCTTTCTATTTACATAATGTTTACATGTTAACTGTGATACATGTAATTTTCAAATTCTGTATTTTTTAATATTCATTTCTGATTTTGTTTCTTGATATTGGTCATATTTCCGCGCGCATACCCGTATAAGAATGCATTGCTTAGATGCATTTTTTAGATTTTGTATAAAAAATCTACATTTTGTTTTATGAATTTGTGTTACAACGGAAAGTTTATAACATCGCTAAATGACCCAATGAAACAAATTAACCGGTATATTATGTTCTGGCGATCTCGTCTAACTTGTGGAAAACGAAATTAAACATATATTAAAAGTAAGAAAGTAATAAGTGTAATTTACTTTTTAAAGATCGCTTATTATAATTAAATCTTTTCAGTTTTAGTAATTACCTTAAATATGTTTTATCAAAAAATATGTATGCAGTTTACAAATGCAATATTTTAAACAATGATAAAGCTTATTATTATTTTAAAATTCAACAACAAAAGTCATAATTAGAGTTAAATGAGTTGTCTAAATGGATCACTTTTCTAACAGCTTCTAATGTTATAATGTTCTTACTTTTAGGTTTCGTCAAATTACTTTTTTAAGGTTTTGGGTTCTTGCATATTAACAGCACCACAGACAATTTTGTAACAAGGTGAATTAACTACATGAAAATTGCTACATGGTGTAATAACAAATATAAGAAAAATAATTAGAAAAGACTTGCCTGTTTTGTTTGAAAATAATTATTAATAGCACTGTGGTTAGTAGTAAAATTTGGCTGGGTTAATATGTTAATATCAAATTTCATTAATTATTTCTGTTACATATAAAATTAATAATTTCTATTAAATTAAATTTAATTTTTACTAAATGTTAATAAAATTATAAATATGTATAATAATTAGTGCACAAATTATCAATTTTATCACCTCATATCCTTGAATAATTCATAAAATTTCAGTCTATAAAGTTAATTGATTATTTAACCCTCTCCATGCTTTTTTTTTTTTTTTAAATCAAAATAGGTTAAAAAAATTGTATAATTTTTTTATTATAATAAATTGTGGGATGCACAGCAATGAGAGTGTTAATTTAAAATCATTAAAAAGATTGAAATCCACTGTATTTTATAATAAAACTTGTAGCAAAGTTACCAAAGTCTATGCTATAATTGCTTGACTTTGGTGATGCAAAAACTTGGTAACAGATCAATGCACTTAGTGGTATGGTAATATCATCAAAATTGTAATGTTCCATTGGAGTATATTAAAGTTTGTGTTTAATTTGAAATTATGAGTGTGTCATTGTTTCCCTAAGAACTGACTCTTTAAAAATTGTTACCAAATTGAATAATAATTAAAATTAAACCATATTTCATTAACAGATTAATCTGGGTCTGAATGTGTGCATAACCCTTCAAATCATAAAAAAAAAAAAAAAAAAAAAAAAAAAAAAAAAAAAAAAAAAAAAAAACTTAAAAATAGCTAAATGAATGGCAAATATAAGTTTTCACTTTTGATTGTATTTGCCAAATTTGTTATGACGCATGAAATCATACTAGTATTTTTTTCTGTTTATATAATGTTTAAAAGGTTGTCAATATTTAATCTACTTAAGAGTGAGGAAGACTCCATTTTGTTTTTTTGTAGAAAAAAAATATTACTGTTGAATTGAATATACATGAACTAATACATGTTAACAAAAGTTGATTGCTGTGTGAAAAAATGTAAATGGTAAAATAGTAGCTAAGATGTATTCTAAATGATAGAAGAGTTTCATCATGTATCTACTTGATTGTTGTATCTAGTTAAATTAATGAGGGAAAATGAGCTCTCTGAGGTTATAATGAGTGCAATCTTTGAATATAGAAGACATAAACTATATGCAAATGTGTAGTTTTTGGAATATTTAAATTAAAACTCAAAATCACATTTCTTAGTTTATTCAAATAAAATAACCATTAAAATGAAAATTTTATAAAAGATGTTGCATTTTGAACAATTATATTTTGTTGTACTTGAAATTACATATCTTTGGATAACATCTTTAATCTTCGATTCCAGATTTAAATATGAATTTATCTACTGCTTACCTGCACTACTTATTTCATTGCCAATGTTTGAAAATTTAATTTTTTATTCCAAGGATTTATATATGTATTTATTGTTTTTATAACAGGATTTTTATACGTTGGCATTTATTTATTAAACTTTAAAAAATATTTTATCGTTAGTAAAAATAAGAATGCTTTTACATAAAAATATTTTATGCTTTCTTTCTTTGAAGTACTATTTAGAGTTCAATGAAATATGTTCAGAGTATTTTTCATATTAGTGATAAAAATAAACTAGTTCTATATCAACATATAGAACATGTGTTTTTCAGAATTACTTTTTTAAATGGATTTAGTTTTGATATTTTTATGGGTGGAACTTACCAAGTACATTTCATATGATTATTGAAATTTCTTGTAATTTATGTATTGAATTAAGATGCATATAATTAAAATTCTGTAATTGAAAGTTGTTTACTTCTCTTTTGTAAATTAGTGATTGGAAAATTTATGTTCTGTGTCTGAGAATACATGTATAAAATTTTATTTTATTTGAAATGCATAGAAAAAATAATGTTCTCTATATTTTCCTGTATAAAACAGGGAATAGTTTTTCTTCTTTCTCCCTCTCTTATTTGCTTATATGCAGAGAATCTCTTAAAATGTAAGTAATTTTATAAATATATTTTTGAACAATAATGTTTAACACAAAGTTTTGATATTTTTGAATGAAAATCTAATTTTTGAACTAAATCAGGGCTTTATGAATTTATATAATTTTAATTAGAAGGAAAATAATATAAAAACCTTGCAAATATATATTAGAACAAGAAGCAATCTGAATATTGTAATATGTGCTAAATTTATTCTTCCTGCTTGAATTCAATTAATAAACCAAATTTTCATTAAGATGATTTTGTTGGTGATATAAAAATGTTTTGTCTAATCATCAACTTGGTGAAAATGTGCGTTAGGTCCCCTACTCTGCCAACTTGGCAAAAGTGTGCTATGAGTCCCGTACTTGGTGGGTTTTCAAAAACACTGTTACCATGGCGATAATAGAATACGGTTTTAAACTAATTGGCAACCAATGAAAATGACCGATTTTTCAAACTGAAACTAATTAACGACCAATGAAAATGCTAAAAGAAAATACCAATTAATGAGCATGAGCGAAAAAGCCAAAATTATTTCCTCCGGAGGTTGCCATAAAGAGCTCATTAGTTATAAAAACGTCCGGTTTACCTTGCTTGGTACATTTATTACCAAGTTGGCTGAGTAGGGGACCTAAAGCGCAGATTAACGCATCAACCTTATCTTTAAGTACAATAATAATTTTTCAAGATAAAAAAGTATGTGCATGAACAAGTTTGAATAAGTGTTACAACTTCTAATAAATGTTCTATGCTTATTTACTTTTTTAAAAAAACTTTTAATATTTACAGGTTATAGGAATATTAAAACTAAGGCTACTAATATGCATGGATAGAGATAGCAGATCTAATGTGTTCAGAAGTTATATGGAAAGCATTTTGTTTATAATGATGTATTTAATGAAATTTTACCATTAGTAACTAAATTCTAGTTGCTGAATTTCACCGGTATAGTATATCTTTTTTTTTTTTTTTTTTTTTTTTTTTTTTTTTGAAATGTTATTTTGTTTTTTTTCCATTATGATTTTTTACTGAATTTGATTTAAGTTCTTATCATCATTCATGGTAACAGATTATACTAATTTTTTTTACTGTGTTCCAACAAACTAATTGTAATTCATTTTTCAATCTTCTTAATTGAAATAAATATGAGGTTTTATACTAATTAATACACATTCTTTATAACTGAAAAAGTTTTAAGTTTTGTTAATCTATAATTCATTTAACTAATCTATAACTGTAGGTCCCATTTTTGTTAACCTAACTGTGCAGACATTTATTTTAAAGTCAATAATTTTCTTGATGCCCTTCCTAAATATATATATTCTTTGTTTTAGTTATTATTTCAATTTTAACTTGTGAAGTTTAAAACATCAAATTTCAACTCAATGCAAAATAATATTGAGTTATAATTTTATGCATGCATTTTAGTATCGCTAATCTCTCTTCATTCCTGATTCTTTTGCTGTCAAAGATTTGTTGTTGTGAATAAAATAAGTTGGAGAGTGATAATATATATATATATATATATATATATATATATATATATATATATATATTATCAATTATAAAATTATTGAATATTATAATTCAACATTTTTATATATTTCACTAATTATGATTGTTATGTTCAAGAATTCATCTTAAAGATATTTGTGTGTGTGATCACCTTTTAAAATTGTTTATAGTTTTGAAGTTTATTTGTACTCATCATTAGAATTTGTGAATGGTATATATACATATTTATAAATATTAAAAAATGACTTCATATACCATTAAAAATGAAATAATTACTTTGTTATTTTGTAAAATATTCTATTTATCATACCTAAGCATTGTTGATAGGAATTTTTTGATATAGAGCTAATATTCTTAATTCTTACTTTTTTAGAAGGGAACTTTTTAATGTTTCATTTTGTCAGATTAAATCTGCAATTTAAGTTGACATATTAATCAAATTTTCTGATTCACAGTAGTATAAGGACTATTATAAATTTAAGTTTATTGCAGATCTTTCATAAAATAACATTTTCATTAGGAAAAATACAGAAATGAAATATCTGATTATTTAGCATAGAATGTCTTACAGATTTCTCTGGGTGATATACCTGACTAGCTAAATAAATGGCAGTCATAAACATTGTCACATAATTTATATTTGTCAAATCTCCTGTGATGTGATTTTTTTTACCTTTTAAATAATGTAAAAAAATTGTTAATTTACTGAAGAATAAAAACACCAGTTAATTTTTTCTAGAAAAAGTATGTATTTACTTGATGGCAAACATGGGAATGAAAAGAATTTATTGTAAATGAAAGTATTTGTAAGTGGAAAGTGAGAAGTTGTAAGCAAATAATAATAATAAGTAAATAAAAAAAAAAAAACTCAAGATTTAGTTTATCATCATCTAGAAATATATTTTACAAAAATCATGATAAGAAATTTATGAGAAAATAATCATTTTGATTCTTTATTAAAAGCAATTGGGATGGTATAAAAGTCTGTAATTAGCTGTTTTAGCTTCCGATAACCTTCATTCAGATATCATTTTGATAGTAGGGGCTGAGATATTCAAATAGTACTGAAAAATGTTTGTCAGGCCTTCAAGGTGCCTTTGTACATGCTGTGTATTTGTAGCTTTTCAATTAGAAACTGAGCATGATGTTTGTGTAACTTTAATATCTTTTCATTTTCTAACAATTTTTTATGCTTGCAAAACAGTGTCATGGATGCATCTGATCTCAAAAATAGCAGTACTGTCTGTACAAAGTTTATGTTAGATTTAATCAGAAAGAAATTTTAAATTCTTCTGACTTCTGTATAGTTAAACAAGTTTTGATTTTCAGATATGTTTCTTGTTTTCTCATCCTTAGCTTCATGATGCAGCTCTTATTTTTCAATTACATGTGCAGTAGAAAACACGTATCATTACAAATAATTACCATAACGAGAAAAATACATTAAAAAATGACTTGCTTAAAGAGTGATAATTTTCATAATGATTGACGAGGAGAGGGAAGTCTTAGTTTGTGTGTATGTTGCATCAGTCTGTGTTAAACATTCGTTTCAATATCATCCTAGTGTTGCTTGTGATCATACATTTTCTTAAGCATATATGTACATGAATAATAATTAAATATTAGAGAAATAGTTTGGAAATAGATTTGTAATTTTTTGTGTCAAAGCTTAATTAACCCTTCCAAAAATACTCCTAAGAAAAAGCCATTAGTAAACTGTCATAAGAGAAAAAAAAAGGGCCATAGAAAAGAGATATTGAAAAGCAAGATTGAGGTTTTAACACGACTGATCTTGTATGCACATACAATCTACACCAAGAGTTTGCACTATTGTTTAAAACAAAGACAAGATTAAGAATATTGATGCTTTATAATAACTAACAGGAATATTTTAAACAGCTATGTTTTATTGATGATGTTGACAGGTTGCATTTCATATGGATAAATGAAAACAATTGTAAGGTGACATTTTCAACAAACACATCATTTGTGAGAAGGCCATAATAATATTTGCCTTCCTCATTATGATGCCATGATTATCAATGGCTAAAGAAGTATTTAAGGGAAGCTGTGGGTGATTCAAGAAGTTCTAAAGGAGAACAAGCAGTCATAGTGTTGTGAAGCACAGTGAAGCAATAAGTTCCCTCATAAAAGTAGCAGATAACTTCAGCAATTTCAAGAAGCTTGAAGATTCTAAGAGTTACTTAACACAATCGGTTTTTAATTGTGGCAAAACAGGTCTCTTCTGCAAAAAAGATGCCAAAAATAGAGGAGAATGCATTGCATGGCCACAAACTAATGAAAGATCATCTTATTTTGTTATTTTGCGCAAATGCAAGCAGTAATTTGAAAAGTAAGCTTTTGCTAAAACACTGCTTCAAGAACTCTCTGAGCCTTAAATAAATGCAAAATTCAGAAGATCAGCTAAATGTGATATTGAAGTCCAATAGAAAGGATTGGCTGACCTTTTTTTTTACTCTGTAGCTCAAGGAAGTGTTTGGTTCTTTTGTGGAAAAATATTTGCTTGTGATGCTCCTGCCTATTCTACAGGCCTGCAACATGACATCTGCAATGAATTTTAGTTAATCAAGATCCAGTTTTTGCTTCCCAATTCTATTACTTCAGCCAATTGTCTAGCAAGTTTCTATAACTTTAAGAAGTTTTACAGTAAAACACTCTATGAGCATAGCATTCTTTTTGAGTGATTGAAGAAACCAATTTCATTCCCAGATAGTTTTGGAAAAATCACTTCCACATCATTGCTTGGGTCAAGATGATTGACAGGGCTCAGGAAGGAATTGCCAAGTGAAACCTAACTTCTACTTCGAAGAATTTTTGGTCAGAAAGCATTGTTAAATGTGACAGATGGGTTTTTGACAGTAACTGTTGAATTTATAGTTAATGAGATTGTGTCTTTGGTCTATATCATGGAATTAGAGGTGGATAGCAATGTTTCAAAGAGCCTGTGGAAGAGTGTAGACAAGACCGCAACAACTAAGAACTTATGAAGTTGCATTGTTTCACAGCAAGAGTTTTGGAAGAAAGCTTGTCAGAAGAGAAGGTAATAGAAAAGCAAAATGATGAAAGCTGAAAGCACAGGAAAATGTTGCATCTTACACTGAAAAGCATCATCTTTATAAGGAAGTAGCTATGTGTACTACAAATTTATTTGCAGTGCACATGCATTCGGGTTGCATTTTCACCAAATTTTGAAAGCATCAACAAAATAAAATGTTTCTAGACATCGTTCTAGAAAAAAAAAATAGTTACCTAAAATAGTTTAAAATAAATAGTTTCTAATAAAAAATAGTAATTTCGTTTTTTTTTTTTTTTTTCTGCTTACTGCCAACCGAATTTGCATTCCAGTTGGGGTCAGATATGGAGGGAGAAAATATAAAGATGACTCACTCCTCTTAACAAAATATGCAATTAGTTTTCTTTGAAGAAACATTATACATAAAATTTTGTTCGTATTTTTTGACATGGACTGCATTATCATATTTTATATTGATTTAAAGGAGAAAAATTGCTTTACATAATGAGTATTTATTTAACTAGTTTTTATTCTGAAATATATTATGCTAAGTAAGGAAGATTCTTTAGTACTGTTACACACTAATCATTGACTATATTTTAAGTGTACTACTGCTGAACATAAAAAAATAATTACCTCGAATATGTTTAAATGAAATGAAGGTTACTTAGTGTTAGTTATTATGTTATTCCTGACATATGTGATCCTTCTTCTACATGTGATCATATCATTTCTATTTTCCTTTTAACACCATTTAAATCCAAAATTAAAAAGTGATGCCTGAGATTTATAAAATTATTTGATTAGCAACCACAAGGAATTATCACAAGATCATATTGCGAGACTAATTCTTTTAAAAAGGAAGAATTTTCATTAAATTTTTAATTTAAGGAAAATTCTTTCTTTTCTAATTATTTTTAATCAAAATTTAATGAAAATTTGCTGTTTCTCCATTTAAACTGAAATAATAATTTATGTATTTTGAGCTAAAATAGTAATTTAGATATTGAAGTAATTTATAGATATTTCATATTTTATTAGTTAATACGCATTACTGCTTTATAACTTTAATGTTGCTGAAATTTTAGGTGTATTCTTTATTTATAGGAACTAATGTAAAAATGCAAGAAACTTGTGTACTAAATTTTCTTCCTAGTATTCCACAATGGAAAATTTATTATTTACCATTCAAGAAGCAAATACAGTACTCTTTGATTTTAAAGCAAAAAGGTATATATTGCTAATTTAGTTGGAATGTTTTGCTAC
The DNA here is from genome assembly GCA_026290005.1 of Latrodectus geometricus. Classification (NCBI taxonomy): domain Eukaryota; kingdom Metazoa; phylum Arthropoda; class Arachnida; order Araneae; family Theridiidae; genus Latrodectus; species Latrodectus geometricus. The sequence goes on along the minus strand of JAPDSC010065402.1, from coordinate 16,793 downwards.
ATTTTTATTTTTTATTCTATTCATTATTGTAGAATCCTTCACTATAAGTTAGTAATTAATTTCATTCGATTTTTTCAGAAGAGTTACAGAGTTTAGTGGCATCTGCAACAGTGAGTATATCATTATATTTTATCATTTGATTTTTTCATTTTTGGACATTAAAAATAATTAATACTTTTTTTTTGCTTGGTTTCTTCTTGCATTGTCACCTATAATATGTTACTTTGCTGTGTTTCAGGATTGTTAAAAAAGGAAATCTTGATCTGTATTTGAACAAGTTACCTGTGTAATTGATAACTTGAATAATTATGTAGAGATATAATTGTTAATTGAAATTATAGAATTAAAGTATAGAAAAATAACTTTCTTCTAAGGCAGTAATTGCTAAGTATAATATATATGAGGATGTTTTCAATTTCAATTGTTGCAATTCATGTGTTCAACTCTTGTTAATGCTCAGTTGCCTGATTTTGATTCCTTCCTTGAGCTGACTCTGACAACAACTTCTTTCCATTGTATAACCATCATTGTCAACCTCATTTCATAGGTGACTGTGTACAAATGATATTGAAAGGATAAGATAAATCTTTTTGCAAACTAGGAGGTCTGGTTCAGCTGCAGGAGTTTATTTCTCTTGATCATTTACTGTTGAATAATGATAAATATTCTTAATTTGCTATTTCAAGGAAAAAGTTTTAAGACAGTGGTGGAACAATTTCAAATATTGCTTTATTCTCAGAAAAGCTGGAACTGTGATATAACAATATCAGTCAAGGTAAACACAAATATTTTACATGTCTGTCTTAAACAAGGCTCTTCAATGTCCTATTATGACAAAAACAATATATTGAAATTAATTCAAATTTGAGAAGTGAAACACTTCCGAGATTTCAAAAGCTAAATTTGTCTAATCATTTTTACTGAGATTGAAGAAGATTTCTCTACTTGTGTGATGGAACATTTTGGTTTTTCAAAGGACTAATGCTATTGTTGAGTTAGAATTTGATATTTTCAAAATATGTCTCTAAAATCTCTTTCTTGTAGCTCTAAAAATATTTGGCTTCTTGCTTCTAAAGAAAAGTATCCAACTTTGGTTCAGATTTATCTGAAAGTAAAGGAAATGTTCCTCCTAAGCCTTCTTGTTCTTGACCTTAGATATCATGGTGGATAGATCTTAGTTGTATCATCTAACCACCTTTTTTGGATATCTCTCTTGATAGTTGGCTTAAAAGCTTCCAGCTTATAACTCTTCTCAAAACCTATTTTCATCTTTTCTTTCAATATGATGTAACTGTGCTAAACAATGAATTTTTAATAAATTGAAGATTGCTTTCTCATTTAATTAGATAATAAAATTCATTATTGTTTCTAATTCTTCACTGTAGTTTAAATTGTTTAAGGTATTTGTATGAAGAAAAGTATTAATGATGATAGGTATTGATATTTTATTTAATGCTAAACTTACTTTTATGATAATACTAGTGGTTAAAAGTAGTTTGTTTAAAAAAAAATAGTTTAGTAAAAATAGTTTAGTAAAAATAGTTTGTTGTAAATAATATATTTTTATTTTAACAAATCATTATATAAAGGCATACAAAATTGTCAATCTTTGATGTTAGAGCTGTGAAAGATTTACAAATTAAAAAATATTTATAAAACTAAATTCTTTTAAATTATGATATTATATTTTGTGAATATAGAAATATAATTGATTTTTTTAAAATTAAAATGTCTTGCAAATATTATGACATTTACTTTTTAGTATTAATTTTACTCATGTTTAAATTTATTTCTCTTTGCAGCATTCAAAGAATTTGAAAACTTCTTCATGTACTGTCATAGACAAACAAGTTTGTTTTTCAGAGAAAAATAAAATTATTGAAATAGTGTTTCTAAATAATATCCTATGGAATAAATTATTGGCTCTTAAGTTTGCTGCTTCTGAGTCTTGTGTTGTGAAACGATGTAATAATTTCTTAATCTTTATTAAGAATATTCATGAAGATGTTAAATACCAAATTCAGAATGATAATATTTATATCAAATGTGATAATGAAGTACAGTGGACTATTTTTTATAAGTTATTTGAATTTATGTTGGCAAGAAATGGAAAGAGTATTATTGGAGCATCATTTTATGATTCATTTGTATGTCATATTATGATGACAAATGAAAAATGTTCTTGTATATTTCTTAGTACAAATAATAATAATAATTTACAAATACTTTTATGTGAGAAATGTGAAATTAATTCAGATTTTTCAAACTCAGAAAGTACTCAAAAAAGACACTTAAAGACCAATATATTTGATTCTGAAAAACCAGAAAGGTATGAAATGAATATAAATAATTCTTGTCAAAGATTTTCTAATATCAGAATGAAAAGAAAATTAATGATCTGTGAAAATCAAGACTCAACTTGTGTGAGAAAAATGCAGAAAATTAATCACTGTTTTTGTGAAAAAATATCTTGTAAATGTCATAGTGCTAAATGGAAAGTTTTTCGTAAATTTCCCAAATATCGTGTCTCTAATTACTTAGATATTTTGCTTTCTAAAGGTGCGCTTTCGGAAGATGAATTTAATTCGAAACAAAATAACAGAGTGGATGTATCAGATTCATCTTTTGCATTACAAACGGCTGGTGATTTATTGTCTGATAGAAATGTGAAACTTTCCATAAATAATGAAATAAAAGAACATAGCCTAAAAGAAAAGGTGCAATATTGCCAAAATAATGATCAACAAATTCAAAACAAAGATTTCACTTCAAAAGAAAATTCTAATTCCAAACTTGTAGAAATTTCTATAGAAAAGAAGGAAAATAAATTTACTGTTGCATCCAATATTTCAGGAAATAAATCAGAATTTTTGCATTATCAAAATAAAGAAGCTTCTTTTCTATGTGAAGATTTTTTCAATTATGAAACCAGTAATACAGAAGCCGAATTAGGAACATTTCAAACTGCAGCAGGCAGAAAAGTAGTTATATCTGAATCTGCAATCCAAGCTGCAAAGAAAATGTTTACTGAAGTTTTCCAATATGATAAAACTTTATACCCAGAAACTAAAAACTTCAAATCAGGAATGTTGAAACCTCCTGCCATTAAATCTAATAAACATATAACAAATGATTATATGGAAGAAAATATTGACAAAGCATTGGCAGAAAAAATTTTTGAAGAAATTTCTTTTGATGAAAAAGAAATTGAAAGCAGTTCTAATTTTTTGACATTACCGTCTGTATCTGCTGAAAAAACTCTAAATAAAACTTCATTTGGCAAAGCTAGAAAAAGTCTTGGAGGAAGAAGATCCTTAAAACCATATTCTACTTGAGAAATTTAGATATATGTATATCTTTACAACAATTTTAAGAGATTAAGAATTATTTACTTATTTTTTTCTTGTATAAATATGGAAAGAATTGTTAAAATAAATGTTATAATTTCTGTTTCAAAATTTTAGCATAAATTATGTATTTTATTTTCCTGTAAAATATATGTATTATTAAAAATTTTATAATTTATATTTTTTATCTAAGCATTTAAAAAATAACTCCATTTCTCAATATTTAATGGATTTGGTACATTTTAATGTTGTGTATATATATTTGCATTCTTTATGATTAATTATTTAAAAGATAAATATATTAACCATTTTTAAAGGTAGGGCATTATTTATTTTTCATTTGAGGTGATAAATGCAGGTAAGATACAGGAAATAATAAAATAAGCATCTGAACAAATGTTCAATATTAAAGATGTTTTTAATGCATATTATCCTTGCATTCAAGAAATTACTTTTTGAATCACATATATAAATTAGAATTTTTCTTATTTTCAAATAACCTCACTGTTAGTTCAAAGCTTAAGGAATCAATTTGTACTTAGTTATTCATTGTGACTCAGAATCCATTCTAAACTCTAAATCAGTAATTCTCAACCCTTTTTTCCCCCTCCAGGGAACACTTTTAAAGATTTCAATATTTGGCAGCACACAAAGAAAAAGATAAGTTTAAAAATTGTTTACTTACCTATAATACACTGTGTAAATATTTTATATTAATAATTTTGAATGAAAAATAATATAATATGTATTACAAAACAGTATGTTTATTAAGGGATTAATTAAATGTAATAACAAGGATGCTTTTGATGAGAAATTTCCGCTTGATGTTTTTTAATAATTTCATTTATATTTGGTTATAAAATTGGCAATGTCACTCTCATTGTCTATCTAAAGTTTCGATCTTTTTTCGTTTTTATGTTTGTTAATACTGAAAGTATGAATATACACAAATAAGATAAAGAAAATTGTAATTTTAGAACTAGGGGCATTTAAAATTTCTTCATGTAGGGCAAATATTTCACTTTTGAAAGGTCACAATTATCAAAGATAAAACAGTTTTTAACTGTAAAAAATGTGGTATTTATGGTAAAAACAAGTTTTCTTTTGTGTCATACTTTTCTTTGATTTAAACAAACTTTATTCATAATTTTTTTTCTTTTAAAAAAACAATTTTCACTACATACATTTCTAAAATTTGGCAGAACATAAAAGTGCCATAGGTGGTTGAGAACCACTGCTCGCTCTAAATCTCTGATCAAATCAGCTCACATGTGTAAAAAATTATCATAAAGTAACAAACAAAAAAAAATGATTACAAATTCTACATAAAATTCAAGGGAATATCCTTTAGCAACCTGAGGATTGTAATTTATTTGATGTTTAGCGAGGGTTAGCAATAATCAAAAAATGTTTAGTCAAATTACCTCTTCTCTTAAGCTGCTATTCCAATAACAGAAAATGAGCAATATAATGTATCTGCTACTACACCTTAAAATTGATGTTTTTATAAAAGGATTTATTATGTTAGGATTATTTTTTTCTCAATGAAAATATTTTGCCAGCATATCAGTAAAATGATTTTGTTTTTAACTATTCATCTAAGGCTTTATTAAATAACCACATTAAAGTTATTTACTCTGATGTCAACTGGCTTTATAACTATAACTTTGTGTATAAGCAGCTAATTTTGACTAAATTGAATCTCGTTTGGATTCCTTTGCTGTGTGCAAAGGATGAAATATTCAGAAAGAATATGAACTTAGTTTCTTTACCATACATTCAGTGAGACTTCTGTATTGGTTAGAGTAAAATTCTTGGAAAATGAATGTAATTGTTTAAATTTAATTGAAACTTTTGCAGTGGCATTTGAGTAACTACAATAAAAAAATATTGATAATTTTTAAAATTATCAATTTATATCTATTTAATTTTAATATATAATTTATACTTTTTATTAGAACATACCTGTAACTATTATATACAAATCCTATTAAAAATATTTTGTATCTATGCGAATTGTATGCAATATTTTATTGATATAATTGTAAAAATACTAAGTCTCAGAGATTTTGTATTATTATAATGGGACATAATAGAGGCTTTTCTTACAATTTGAAGAGTAGAGTGACATGATGTAATGCTTTATATTCTGGAATTATTTTAACAAAATATTGTAGCAAGAATTTAAAGTGCAAACACTTAATAAAATTTTGAAATAATTTAAATTAAATATGTAGATACTAAACAATATATTTTTTATATTACTAACTATTTCTCGATTAACACGAGAAATTACATTTAGTACCATTGAGACTAGGTCCATACATCTATTTAAATATATATTGTGCTCTGTATTTTACAATTCTGCACGTGACATTTTCCCACTGCTTCTTTGGCGCAGCATGTCCTTTTTTGGACCTTGCGCCATAAAACCCAACCAACCAACCTTTCCACTGCTTCTTAGCCCAATTACGGTATTTGTATCATTGAAAATGTTTTGGAGCATTACAATGATTAATGGTGACAACAGACCATGAAAATCAAGTAATGCTAGTAGGAAGACTCTTAATCGCTAATGTACCCTACCAGAATTGAAAACCTACAATCTCTAACAAAGGCATTGTTTCATGCATATAACACGTTTCAAATCCTTAACTTACTACGATCTCGATTAGTTTCTTTAATGAGCTCAGTGTTTTGAATTGAACAGTTTAGGTATGGTATTGATTCGAGTGATGATTCAGTTCAATGTTTCCATTTCATTATGACATCGCTATATCGGGATATGATTAATTGCTGAGAAATTTCTATGACTGAATGCCCAAATTTACGAGCATCTACAATTATGCCTCCTTCGAATGCATCGGATTTTTTGATGTTCATCATGATTGAAAAAGCGATTTTAATCCTATACTGTTTCTGCTTTTAATTACGAGAACTTCAATCTCAGTAGTGGCTCAGCTTGTCCTTATTTGGACCATGGGCCTATGAAACCAACCAACCATTTCAATCTCAGTAGCTTTTACGCCGCTTCCTGTGAAGATCAGCAAAGTGAAAAGCATCATATGCCGCGGAAATTGGGAGGATGACTACATTCTTCCTCACTGGGTCGCTGGAGCTTCGTACGTTGGGGATGTCTCCATGTTAATCTGTGATGTCAAAAGTCTTTCCACTGATGGTGTTACACGGCGTGGATGTGGAAAGGAAAGTGACAGCTCAAGTATGACCCCGTCCGTAATTCTGACTGTAGTTCAAAATTGCGAGGCACTTGGTGATTGGCGAGTATTCCAAACCCGTTAACTTTAAGCTATAATCCGAGACACGCTTACATCGCTACGTTGGCTTGGGGAGGGGAATCCATTATTTTTCACGTGATTTTCAAGACTTTATTTAATATATTTCGTATTCACTTTGCGAAACTGGTTATAACTGCTTCATGGTCTATCTTTAGCTCATGGGCGTTGCTATAAGACTGTTAATATACATGTTCACATTCAAACCATTTTTGTGGTCTTATCGACATTTTCGATGACCGGCCTACCTGTGCGGGGGGCATCTTTAGTATCAAAGGTACCTATGCGTACTCAACGAATACAAAATTCCACTTAATTGGCTATTACAATATCGGACCATTAACACCATTGCCAATTCTAGCCACTTGGATTGCATATTTACCTTCATCAAATAAAAATTGTAAATTTTCTTTTTGTTGATTTTTAATTTTAATACCCTGTACTGACAACTGAATGGGACAAATAAAAAACTAAAGAAATTTTTAGTGTGAAATGTTACCTTCCCAACCAGAATAAATATGGAATTGCTCGATTGATACTTTACGAAATACAGATCTCTACAATCATCTATCGAAAAAAATAATAGATTTCTTTTTCCCCAACCTAATATGTATGTAACTGAAGAAAGACAAAAACATCTATCTGACAACTGGAAAGAAAAGTTATTCACCCATTAGTGTCAATAAAGAAACCTACAGCTCCCCAAAATTTATTATGTCTCCTCCGCTATGTATGTATGCCTTTAATTATGATACGTCGTTGAAATGTTTTGACTTTATATTGAGATCTTTTATTTGAAGTAGAAAGGTATCTTGAACTTTAGCCATATAGTGTAGAGCTTTCTTTTCCATCACAAAATCTTTCATCGTGAAAAGGTTACTTATTGTCTTGATATTTCTTTGTAACTGCACAAATAAGTTTATCAGTATGTCCGAATACACTTCTATTATTTCTATATGCAACAATTTCAATATTGTTAAAATACAACCCTAATCAACATTGTCCTGTTAAGTAACTAAAAACAGCAAAGTTTTTTTGGTAATTACTGATGCATTTTTCTATAAAGTACAGTGACAAAAAAAAGTTTAAAAAGTAGTAGTAGACTCAAATTGTTTGTGTGAAAGGAATCAATATAACTATTAAACATTTCATGATAGTATCTATAAAATTTCCTCTGGAGTTTCTTGGATTCACCTCAAAAATATTAAGGATTTGTTTTATATGAAGCTTTATAAGAAGTTTTATATAATTTATATAAACAGTCTTTTTTCCGACTATGTCAAAAATAATCTATAATGGTACATTATGGTTGCAAAATATACATACAAAATAATTATTCAAGGGCATTAAATTTATATTGACCATATACGAAAACTGTTTGGCCAATACTGAAATTTCAGGTATCATATTACTATATTTCATACATTACAGCTAAAACAATGTTAAGCACTAATTCTTACTCAATATAAAACTAAAAGTTGGATTGCGTGTCTCTCTGTTTATCGCAACCGTTCTGGGTTTGAATTTCAGAATTCTAATGTATGACTGTTATTTTGTAGTCCTATTAAAAATATTATATTAGTTTGGGGGAAAAGTAATCCATTATTTTTTCGGTAGACGTCTGTAGTTATCGATATCTCGTAAGGTATCTATCAAACAAATTCAGATTTATGCTCGTTGAAAAGGTGACATTTGACACTAAAATATACTCTTGCGGTTTTTTGTTTGATTAGTTCAGTTATGAGTACAAGGTTTTAAAAATAAAAGGCAATGAACAGAAAATTCGATACATTTTAGTTTTTCTTTCATAATGGCGAAAATGCTAACCAGGTTGCTAAAATTGTGAAAGGTGTTTATCGTCCTATATAAAACTGTAACAACCAATTACGTACAATTTTTGTTTCGTCGATTCCGTTCGGGTATTTTTTGATGTTAGAGATGCACCTCGCATGTGGGATACAGCATCGTCGAAAATGTCTATAAAATATCAAAAAGGATCGAAGTTAACCGCATGTCAGCATTCGTAACGCGCAAGACCTAAAAATCTACATGAAAGCTGTTTTAAACCTTTTTACAAAGTGATTCCAAAAGAAGTTGTATAAAGTTCACGTAAAAATAATGGATTTCTTTTTCCCCAAACTAATATTATTTATTGAAGTGAGAATAAAATATTTTGTTCCAGGAATTAAAATTCATGATAATAGTCAAGTGTAATAAAATAATCATTAATTTATTTTGTCAACACTATATTCTTGGTTCACATGCTACAGATAATTAAATATTTATTTGCTTTTTGATTAAAAAAAAAAAAAAAATGAAGCCAGTATTCTTATAGAAGGGGGGTTGAAACGTCATTCTTATATAGAAGGCAGCAGGTTCAACTCCTCATCCAATCATCGACCTGAAAGATCCACACTGATTAAATGTTAGAAAGAAGTGCCCTTCCTGTTGTGTGGAGTGGTAGTCTACAAAGGAAGGTTTCGGTCTGAATCTCGTATCTTGATAGTTGTTGCTTGTGTCTAACTTCTTCGGTTGGCAGAAATAGGCAGACGGAAACATATCGCAATGTAGCTCACCTAACCGTAACTACTTGCGTTGTTCTTTTAGAATTAGACTTAACACGATATCAAATTATGCTGAGTTCCTGCAATTGTAAGTTGAATACTCATATTATGCATATACTCATCGTTATATTTGTGCATTTCTGTAGTGAAATTTAATAAAAATTATACTTGAATATTGATCTACTTCTACAGAACTCTTAACTTTTTGGATTACTATTCCAGACAAGACATTAATATACTGCAGAATTTCCTAAGATATGTGGTAACACGTAAGTGATGCAACTCAAGTATTTCTTGATGATTTTTTTATTAAATTGAATAAATAATTCTTTGTTAATTTCTCATTTAAACAATGTTTTATTAATAAATTAAAATTGCTTTTACTATGTTGAATATATTTAGTTTAATTATGCTTGACAAAGCATAATTAAATTTATTTATACTGTATAAATGAAACTAATTTTAAATTTTAAGTTAATGCATCACAATGATCAGTTAATGTATCACAATTTTAAGTTAAGTAATATGAACATTGTGATGCATGAATTTGTATCACAATGTTCATATTTCATTACATTTAAGAAGTTTCTATGATTTATGATTGTGTTTTCTTATTTACAGCAGACTAGGAATGCACAATCTTTATAGTAGAAAGATCAATCACAGAAATAAGCTGTCGAGAACCAACATGATCAAATAAATTTTAAGCTAAAATTAAATTTATTTTCCTATACTTTGAAATCTAATAATATTTTTGAAAGATTTGGTTAATTAAGAAGTAGAATACATGAAAAAAATCTAATGAATGAAATTATGGAGCACTTTAGTAAATTAATGCATTGTTTAAATAAAAGTTTAAAGAATTTAAGACAAATGAAACAAAAATAATTGAGCCAATTTTTTAAAATATTAATATCTTGAAAATATGAATTATAATTTACTATAAAGCTTAAATTTAAAGATATTTTTATATTTTGAAAATATTAATATATTAAATTAGCTAAAAAAATAATTGATAAATAACCAAAAATAAAACTATATTTAGAAAAAATAGTTATATTCATTAAAAACATTTTAAATGACTTAAACTTCCATCTTCACAAATAAGTAACAAGTATTTATTATTATTAGTATCATATGAATTCTTTTGAAACATTAGAATAAACTTCGATATTTTATTCACTCAAATAAAAGGAAGTACAAGGATTGTTTTCATACATGAATTAAAAAATTTTCATTAATTACTTTAAAAGCATAAAAGTTTACGCTGAAATGGCTTATCAATTTATCTATTATTCATTTGTTAAAAAAAATTAGTTTAATAAAACCTGTTTTCAATGTAGGCTTAGAAATATTTAGAACTGTTTTAATAATAGCTTACAGTATTGAAACAGTTACAGAATAAACTGTATTGTTTATTATTGATATTTTATATTTTTCATAATTAAAATCATCTAAATTAAATTATAATAAAAATTAGAATGCTTTGGTACTGAATGTATAAATGTTTTAATCATTTAAGAAATCCTCGAAAATAAATTTATTTATACCATTTTTTTATTTATATATTGTTACAAACATAATTATTTGACAAATAAATTAAACAAAGGATTTAAAGTATTTGCTAAAATGAAACACTTTTAGATACTTGAAATTTTAAATGTTTTAAAATACGGAATTTCAGGGAATTTTTGAATTTAAGTTACATTGGGAACTCTTTAAAAAGTTGACATTTTTCCAAATAAAACTGAAACATTGAATTGTTTATCATTCAATAAGTAATGAGGAGATTGGAATTGACATTCACGAATAAATTTTGTAATAGTTTCAAATCTAATTGTTTACAAACTTATAAGAAATAAATTGATGTTAACCTGTCGGCTTAGCTCTTAGAATTAATTTAGCTTAGTTTTATAATATCAAATGTTCGCTTACATACGTAAGTATTGGCAAATGTTGTAATAATTGTTTTTCCTTTAACTGTAAAAATCTAATAGAATTTCTAAATATGTGAATCTAGATTTGTGACTGTCGGAACTTATTCTGTTTGAGAATTAAACTATAAGTTCCTGTCATATTAGTCCTCACCAACAAGAAGGGACTATAGAAATAAATGTCGCTTACGACAATATCGCGAATCTATTAGATGACAAAATTCTTAGTTTTCGCGGATCTTTTTATTTACATTTAACGATTCTGTGGATCTTGATTACTATGTAAAAGTTGCTTTACCCACATGGTTGAATTAAGATTTATAAAAAATTTTCAGACAAATTCAATCATAATTTATAATATATTGCTTTGAACTTTTGATCATATAATTAAAGCATGTGTAACAAAATAATTCAGTTGTATTCAATGCAAGTCATTTACGGCATAAAACTTATTAGATACTAATTTAATAAAACGTAAAATCTAAGACTGAAAAATCCTTTTCTGTCTTTTAACTGTCAAAGAGGTGTTGTCTTTTAACCTTTTGCCGCATTCAACGTATCAGAACGTCATGCATTAATTTGGCCAAAGGAGCACATGACGTTTTGATACGTCGTTGAAAATGAAACAGTATTTAGCATGTTCATTCTTGTTTGTTTCAAAGTAATTTGGATCCACCATACTCTTCAAAATTATTAATAAAATTTGCTTTTTATTATAACATGAATTTGTTCATAAATTTTTCATTTTTTGCAATACTAAATATTTAAAGTCATCCCAATATCATACATATATATCATGAAATGAAGGAATTCTTGCATAAAATATGCTGTTCTTACAAATTATTCTATACCTCCAAAAATTAAAGTGCTCTAAATGCAAAAAAATATTCAAATGTGCACCCAAAAAGTTAAATTAGCATTGAAGTAAATCTTACAATAGTAACAAGGTAGGCCATTTTCCTTAACTGCTGATCTCTGGTCAACATGAAATTCCAAACTTCAGCTGTAAATGTTTCGCATAAGATATTGACGAAATAAGTTAGTGACAGTAAATATCAACTAATATGAATTTCAGTTAAAAGAAATCAAAGGAATATATAGATTATTTTTAAATGGCCTTTAAAATACTTGAAAATCCAGGTGAACTGATTGGAGATTTCCTTACTCAAATATTTCTAGCCTGGAATTTTCAAACATCAAAATATGCAAGTAATAAGCAAACATGATTTTAGTTTTAAAGTGTTATTGATTCTCAAAGATTAAAATAAATTTTATGGTACTTCAAACAAGGAAACAAAATTACTTATAATTTAACATTTTTATTGAAACGGTAAAATATAAAGTATTGTAGTAAAATTTAAGGCATCGATATTTTCTCTTTGTAAATTTTGAACTTTTATTACAAATTATTTATTATTCTAGTCTAAAAATGTTCAATTAAAATATATTGAAAGCAAATTTTAGCTTCTAACTTTATTTTCATTCTCATGTTTTTTACTTTTTTCTCTTTTAGATGTTTTTGTAGAATTCAACATCTTATAATTCTATCAGCAAAAGTTTCAATGTAAGGGAAATAGGAAAGACTGTGAAAAGTACTGCAAAAGAGAATTGAAAATAAAACCTTCGGAAAATAAAATGCTTACTTATTGCAAGCTAAAACACAAAAATTCCAAGAAAATTGATGTTTCAGTGAATAATGGAAATAAAATCTTCTTTTGTCAACGTGGAGTTGGGCAAACTAGTGTTCAAAGCAAAAGAGCGGCAGCGATTGCTGATGTGAATCTTGAAATTAGAAACATCAGTTGTAAAAGCAAAGATATCTACGAAGATATCAAAGAATATAACAACGAAATTCAGATGATGAACATTGAAGTACAAGATATCAATGACGAATATGAGGAGACTTGTAGCCTTGACAAAGAATTATCACTGGAAACCAACAGATTATCTGACGTAATCCAAACTATCGCCAACAAAGTTGATTACTTAGTGAATGAAATCCATCTGGAGGTAAATGAAATCGAAAACCTCGTGAACACGATTCGTCAGATAATTGACCAATCACGTGAATCAACAGAGGTATTTCAAGACAGTTTCGACCGAATATTTTGTGTGTGTGTAGAAATTAAAGAGATGTATGGAAAAATCAAGGAGTCTTATGAAGTTATAAAATCAACGTATAAAAACATTCAAGACGCTGTACACGATATCGAAGAAACAACTTTTCCTTTAGATTTAACTTTCGATTTAGGTTGATCTGAATCGGGGAGAGATGTGCTTAACAAGTTTAAAGTAAATATTGAAATATACTTAAAGAAATCGAAGAATTTTTGTTCTGTTGAAAAATTCATAGACGATACGGGGATTCCGATGAGAGAACATTTTTACTTTTTACAAAGCCAATTTTTCTATAAATTTAACAAAAAAAAAAAAAGCTAATACATTGGGAATTTAGTGGAGCTCAGTACGATTTTCTATAAGAATATTTTAAATGTGAAAGCAGCCTCAATATCCATTGTTATTTCATTTTAATTTTGAAGAGAAATAAATTTGTTTTAAGATATTATTTCTTATTACCATTTTCAGTTTTATTTTACTTAATTATTTTATTAGAACAAAATATTCCAAAATTTCTTAGACTTCACTCCAAAGAACATTATATCGACATGTCCAATCAATCCTTATATATCTTCAAAGTGAGGAAAAAGTGCTTACTTTAATTCTAAAATAGCAGGGAAAAAGTGCATATTCATTACATATTACGTTATTAGGGAGAAATTTCTAGTGAATAATTTTATCTCTTTAAAATCGCTGAAATTTTTTTACTGTGTTATTGAAGTATTTATGCGCTTTGGAAATTAAAACAAATTATCAACAGAAGTGTTATCCTTTAAAACAGCCACTTGGATTGAATTTATTAACTATATCAGTTAAAGTGTATAATACGTTTGTATTATTCAGTTTAATTTTAAAAAGTAAAATTGGTGAACAAAAAGTAATAAAATTAGTCCTTAATGTATAATATAGTATAAATTTCGGAAAATATTAGGTTAAGGAAAAAGAAATCCATTATTTTTACGTGAAATTTTTATAACTTCTTTCAGATTCGCTTTGTAAAAAGGTTTAAAACAATTTTCATGTAGATTTAAGCTACGACTGCTGACATGCTGTCAAGTTTGGTAAATTTTGATATTTTATAGACATTCTCGACGATGGTTTATCCATGCGAGGTGCAGCTTTAGCATCCAAATACCCTAACGGAATCGACGAAACGAAAATTGTGAGTAACTGGTTGTTACAGTCATATATAAAACGATAAACACCTTTCACAATTTTAGCCACCTTGTTAGCATTTTCACCATTATAAAAGAAAAACTAAAATGTATCGAATTTTCTGTTTGTTGTCTTCTGTTTTTAAAACCTTGTATTCATAACTGAATTAATCAAACAAAAAACCGCAAGAGCATATTTTAGTGTCAAATGTCACCTTTCCAATGATGAAAAAAAGGATGAGTAGGTGATGTTTATTCATTATCGATTGAAGTCTATAAAAACCAATAAATTACCAAAAATTAGAAACAAAAACAATGAATGTTAATTAAGAGATAGTCAAAGAAAGCAATTTTTACACGTGATGATAGACGAGCGAAAATGAATCACATGTAGATTTACTATCAATTGTTATAAATAAATTTCAATTTAGTGTTTCACAATTTTGTGACGTTTTCCAATCATTTTGACATTTAATTTATTTTTGGAAGACTTTTCTACACATTATTTTTTGTAAGTTTTTTAATAAGTAACCATTATGAATTTATAAATTAAGAAAATTTTTTTTAAATTGGCAAAGTCAATCTGTTTATTATGAAAAAAATTATCTGTTAAAGTAAATGAAGACGCTTTTCTTTCAAAATATTTAAACATTTATTGATTATATGTAAACACAACATGTTACAACAGTCATTAAATTTATTTGCTAATGGAATACTGAAAATGTCTTTCATCTAAGATTTTATAAAGTTATTGATCTCTCTAAAAGCACAAAATGCATTATGAAAAATACATTAAGTTTTAATGATAATCGCGATCACTTTTAAAAGGTACTTTAAGATAATTAATAGATTTTTTTTTAACTATTTCAATGAAAATAGATATTAAACTTTATTTGATGACATAGTGTTTCATATGTGTGGAAAACTTTATCTTAAGGAACACAGCCTTATAGTTAAAAAATTGTAGGAAACTATTTTCATTTAAACATTTTTTGCAAGAAAATGTACATATTAAAAAACGTATCAATCATGAAAAAAACGTCACCTATTACTATGAAAACTACTGATGTGTTGTTTACGACTTTATATATATGTGGATTTCCTGACTTGCAGAATACAAACCAAAATAGAATAAGCAAGACGGTGCATATTTTAATATTACTCTGGTTTCATTTCATATCTCTTTATACATTTATTCAATATGGCATGGATTTTTTTCACTGCAATCACCTCCAGTGCCTCAAGGTGAAATTTTTAATATGCGCTTGTCGAACTTTTATCTATGTAAGTTGGCTTATATTATACATGAAAAGGATATATTTGAGGAAGTTGCACAAGAAGTTTCTCATAATTCATCAGAAGTATCCATTTTTAAGTAAAACACTAACTATCATCAAGATAATCTGCATGGTTCATTTCATAATATATTTCATTTTCATTATCGTGATGCTGAAAATATTTTCGGAAAGTGATGAAGCACTTGAGAATTGGCTTCAAATTTTAACAGTGCAAACGAAATTCAATGTATGTTCTCTTCATAAGAGGATTTGCTTACCGGTATATATTATTTGCTTCAAATTGGTGTTCTTCATGGTGTTATCACTTTTGTCTTTGTATTACATTTATTGGTCCGTAACATTTGGTAGCATGCTGCAAGCAATTGTAAATCAATTACAGTTTAGACCCTTTAATGAATTGCAAGTAAGGATTTTTATGGAAGAATACGATTCCGTGCATACTTTAATTAAGTTTTCAGAAGAACATCTTTCAACATTCGCGTTTTGTCTAAGTGCTTCTCATCTTATTCAGTTATTCCAAATATCTTCCTTTGTTCTTTTTTCGCATGCTTTTAGCCATCCGATTTTAGTTCACGTGAGCTGGGTTACATCTATTTCGAGCGTGTCATTATTCTACTCGATTGTTATTTTTGCATCAAATATTCAAGTCAAGGACCAGATGTTAAGGAATAAAGTAAAAGAATTCGCATTTCGTCTGACGTTTATGGAAGGGAACAAACAGTTATCAGAATTGTTGACAGGATTTGTCGTTTCTAAAGAAAACCTCGCTTTTAGCGCTTGCAATTTATTCACTTTTACGAGAAGTATTGTTTTAACTTCGCTAGGCTTTTTGATTACTTATAACCTTTTGATTCTACAACTCAAAGAAATTGATCTATAGCAAAACTGAGTATTTGATATTTTGATTCCAGTATTATGTCTGTATGAAGAACTTATTTTGAGTTTTTCGATTCTATTTTATCATAATATATGTAAACTTAACTATAGTTTGCATATAAATATAAAATGTAGAGAATCAAGTCGTTGGTCGTCTAAAGCCACTATATCTCCAACTATTCAGTGTTGAACTTTTAATTGTATTTTAT
>JAPDSC010065400.1:20316-35947 GCA_026290005.1 Latrodectus geometricus | reverse complement strand
ATATATATATATATATATATATATATATATATATATATAATTGTTAATTCTTTATTTACTACAAATATATTACTGACAAACAAACGCGAAACATATTCTTTTTTAAGATTTTGAACAGAGACTATCAATTTGAGTGTTTCATATCAAAATATTTTAATAACAGTAATAAGAAACTATAATCATAAAATCTAGATGCTTAATCTTTCACTACAGGTAAAATAAATTTATGTTTGACTCATTTAAAAACTACACATGAAATATACCTTGAGACAGGTTATTTATTTTGATAAAGTAAAATATTAGTTTTATATCCAGGATTTTCTAAAGGACTTGCATGCCAAAAATATTTATGGGATCAATATTATCTATCAATAAATAGATGGCTGATGTTATATGAAATTTTAAAAAATAATGAAAAAAATGGATATTTATAATTTTTTTTATTATTAACAAATATTTCATTTTATAAATTTTAGATTTATAATAATATAATAAAATATTTTTCATTCATAAGAAATAATATTCATTCATAAAATATTTTTCATTCATAAAATAAAAATATATTTTTCATTCATATTATAAAATTTATGGAATAATATTGCATATTTCAGAACTTTTGTTAAGTTTTAATGAAAAGTTATATGCCACAAGAAATAAAATTATTAACAACGCTTTAGATAATTGTTTCATATTTATATATTTGTATATGTATAAGAATTATAAAAGAATATTAATGTATACACTATATATATATTTTCAGGAAAAACATTTGTTATTAATACGTTTTTTTTTCTTTAGACATGAAATCAAATTGTTAAAAAATCCCAAGCATTTTAAACAGACATAATAGGTTGTACAGAGAGCAGAAAAAACTGATTTGACCATTTGATCAATAGACTATGGTTCTATAATCTTCTACTTTTAAATCTTTAATTTTAGTAATTGGCTTTATAAATATAATGACGAGAGGAATGCTTCGATTAATCAGAGAAAATGATTTTAATACATATTGTATCTCAAGATTTTAATTAGCGTATTAAATCCATCTCAAGCTTTTATAAAATCATTAAGTAGCAACGTCGTGCGAATAGTTATTTGAATTATAAAGCCTCTTTCCATCTACTACTGATACCGACTTCTGCATATATAACGGTTTCTTCCAGTGTTATGCTAATGCTACAAACACCGAAAGTTCAATCATCATTGTTGTAAGAAATTATAAGGATATCTATATTGATATATAAAATAAAGTAAATGTGTTTAACTATATAGAGTTTGAACAAAATTCATTTTGTTCAAACTCTATATAGACAAAATTCAGTTAAATTAATTCAATAAAAACAAAATTCAGTTTGAACAAACAAGAACAGTAGGTATATGTGCTCTTAAGTTTAGATACATATTGTTATTAGTAAAATAAAGACATTAGTATTAATGAAATCACTTTCTTAGCAATTCTAAAACCTTTATGTTAATAATAACATTTCGTTCAAATTTTTTGGATTTCGTCAATGATTTAATTACTTCAAAAATTATAAGAGAGTAAAGTTTGAAAAATTAATTTTATTTACACAAACACGTGTTCAGTTAAAATCCTTCCAATTAATTTCAAAATAATCCTTAAACTTAATGGTTTATTCATTTGATATTTCTTTGTAATGGTAATAAAAATTTATTGCAAACAAAAAAGACATGCATTAACACCAAGCAATTAGGAATTTTTATTTAAGTAAAAAATATTTATTTCAAGAAATTCTATACAAAATATGTTGATTTTTACTATAAATAAATATTGTTCTTGAAAAGCTGAATTTAATAAAAACGAATTTAGTTTTATTTTGATTTAGCATTGTATGGTAATTTAATTTTATTCACTTTCAATCTGACAAGCATGAGAACGATAAATACATCATCTGTTCTAAAGTTCTTGTTTACTATTTTAAGGCAGTATGTAATTATAAATTCAAATGCCTCCATTCATTCATTAGATTACTTATACCTAAAATGTCTCATCGTCCATACAAGCAGAGAAATAACAAAAACTGCTGATTTTAATTTTTTATCTGTTAGTTAATGAGTTGTGGCATATTCATGAATATAAATATGAGAAAAAGATATTCCGAGTTTCAGTAAGCAAAATTCTGTTCGATAACAAATCTTAAGTCAGGATTTGAAGTGCTTCTTCAACAACCATTGTTTCATGATAATGCTTATGTAAATGACTATCATGAATAAGGAAAAAAATAAGGAATAAATTGCTTTGTAAACATATATTTCAGTATTTAATTTCATCATTTTTATCGTCATATATGTTGGAGAAATAACATAAACTTGAAACAATATTTATTTATCTAGGACATATTGCAATTGATACGAAATTTATTTCTAAAATATGTGTTAATTAGAAGATAAATTTTCACTCGTAAAAACTGAAAATATATTGTAAAGTACTTGGTTACAGTTTTTAATTTTATACTTAGGGAACAAAAATTAATTCTAAATATACCTTTATACACAACATATTGTAAAATAATTTTTGAAAAATAAAATTTGCCTTAAATTTTTAGTTTATGGTTTAATATTAAGAGTCTGCTTAATTTAGTAGATACATGTTTAATTTAACGAAACATAACATTAACTGCATTATAGTTATTATACAGATGTTATTATGAAGTCAATATTATTTATGAAATTTATTTGAATATTTTTTATGAATTTTATTTGAGTATACTAAATAAAATTATAGCATTACATGACTTTAAATAAAAATCTGAATTATTTTTTATCTCAAATTATATTATTTTAATAACAAATAAAAGTTGAAAAATAATTTCGTTCTGAAAAAAAAACTTACTTAAGTACAAAAAGTAACTATGTTTCATTTAAAAAATAACATAACATTATTTTACGTAAAAAAGCATTTCCAAACTTATTTAATTACTTAGTCAGAAAATTGACATGTAATCAGAGAACAAGTTTAATACTTATTTATGCAAAAACATTTCCATTTAAATACTTGTTGAACGAGATTTTTTATTCCTTTTCATTTGTTGTGAATTCTTGTACCATGTTTAATTTAAAATCTCAAATTAAAAGTATACTTTTTAAAATTCTTCTCAATTGTGTTATTTATTTCATGGAAATAATTTATTTTATGGAGAATACCCCTTTACTTAACTATTACCCAGCCAAATTTTTAATAGTATTTGTATTAAAATCTAAATATATTTTATAATTAACAGTGATTTATTTAATTATGTTGAGCTGAATAAATTACAAAATTTTAACCTTTTTTCTGGATACAGTAAATTACTTACGACACAGAACACAAATCCTTTAACAACCAAATTGTATTAATTACTTTTGGCAATAACTAATGAACAGAAATATATAGTTTCAATACTTCAAAATTGTGTACCAAATTGTACATTTGAAAAAATGAATTTAATAAACGCTGTGTCTGTTAAGTAACTTTAATTGTAGTAATTTTAACTATTCAATATTATATGTCATAATATCCATACTTTACATTAATTTATAATCAATTTGTTAAAAATATCATTTATCATTTATAAATCTTAGTCTTTGTTAATTTACATCTTCTTCATTATTGTCACTTCATGCATTTAAAATAATATATGCATTATTGATTGTAACACTATGAAACTCCATATTCAAATTAAAGAACACAGTAGAATAACTTCCCAAACATTTATAAATGATAAATAAACTTGTAAAATTATAAATTCCGAAATTAAATTACATTGAAATATAATTTTCTGGTTCAGAAAACAAAAAAATCACAAATTTGCTTGTTTATTTGAAAAGATTTAGTTTAATGAACACTAATCTTAACCCAGTGTCACGACAGGCTATGGAGAGCAAGTCAAGAAGGCTGGCTTAAAAAGGATCATCTCTATCTCCTTGTCTTACTGAGCCTTTGACTTCCCGGGAAATTTCTAGGAATAGGGCACTGGTCAATTCACTTAGGAAAATACCACCGTCTCTTCCATAGTACTGTAACCCTTTTCCATGGTACTGTAAACCTGTAGGTGCTTTGCGCTTTGGTGGTGGAAAGCATAACCATACAGCCTTGCCTAGGCTCAAATCTGGTCATCTTAGGATTCAAAAGTTTTCCCGAGGAAACAAAGTATTTCCCACTTGCACAAAGTGCAACACTGAAAAAGTCAATCTCGAACATTTACTGAAGTGTATTGGCTTTTCTTGGAGCGACCTTCTTAGCAACCTTGGTGTAGTCCTTGAGGGGTTGAGGCGGGGAGGCAGTCATGGACCAGATCTGATCCAGATCAGCTAATAGAAAGAAAAAGAAGATTTCCATTGTCCATATTCTTGAGTGAGTGCACTGGGATGTGAAGCATATACCTTGGTTATATGGTCAGTTTAACGTGAAACCATCAGTTTTATTTCCTAAGAATGCTTGTGTGTGTGTGTATGTGTAATGCTCAGTTTACTAGCCAATTGAAGAGACGAAAGGCTATGTTACTCTTGCCCAACCTGAGGATTAAGTCTTCAATCAGTACCTTAAAAGATTAAAGCAATACCAATACGCCAACGGGCTTTGAGGTTTTATTATTATTTCATGAATAATAATATTTATTATTATTGGTATTTCATGAATAATAATAAAAAGTTATAGTTATAATAATAAAAAAATAACAGTTAAATAGTTTTAATTATATAGTTTTATAAAACCGATAAATTAATTTACAACATAAAAAGTCGATACCCCCCTCAGCTATTCAAGGTAGGGGATTGAGCATATCCCTTTATAAAACTCCATTTGTAACATTTCTAAAACATATTGAAACATAAAACGGTGATTATTCTTTTTTTAAAAAACAGGCATTTCCATCGAAATTACTTTTTGCTATCGTAAACCATTTTTTACGTTTTCTTAAGTAAGCTATGATACAATTAACCCATACCTGATTTGAGCCCATGTCATCCAAATTTGGTGTTTTTATATTTATTCATTTGCAACTTAGTCACAAAAAAATATGTTGCATCTTAAGTTTGGAAATTAGTGTAATTATGAGTCTTGGGAAACTAAATACTATAAATGTAAAAATCATTTAATTTTATTTCTTATTTTTATTTTAAAAAAATAAAAGTATTCTTTTTTATTAATAATTAATTGATTATATATGACTGAAAGGACGTTTTTATTTGTATAATTTATATAACTTCCTTCATCATTTAATTACTATTCATGAAGACGTAAAATGAATGTAATCTTTAACATAAATCATTCATAAATTATTTGACTCCAGGCAAGGTTCTCAATTACAAATGTATTATACTTGATCCAAGCGAAAAGAAAAAGAGAGAAAATTCAACAAAATTACACTTAATATCATATTTATTAATTTCAAAATTACACTTAATGTCATATTTATTTAAATATTTAATATTCTATTTTATTCATTTTATATTATCACTTACATCATATAGTATCACAAACATATGTAATTTATTTCTATGTATATACAAACATTTATTTCTATGTATATTTTTGTCCTAACATGTTTTCTAGAAAATTTATTTGAAATATAATGCGTCGCATTCTCAGAACATGTCAAAAGATCCAAAATATAACCACTAAAAAATAACAAGTGTAAACTTTTTGTTTCAAATGTCAAGTTTGTTGAAATTGGATTCTCATATGCTTTGAAATTCTAAAGCAGAATGAACCTATTTCTGGCACATTGGATTCTTGTCTGATTTCACCTTTTTTGATACAATGTGTGTGTGTGAAGGCTATTTTTTCCAGACTTTTTTAAGATTTCAGCTTCTTTGAGATGATTTTTTAAAACAATAAGTTTTTACGATACCTTTTACATTCCGATACGTAAATGAAACAAGATATTTTTCTTTCATTTCCAGAATATTTGTAAACAAAGAAAAATACTTTTAATTTTAGTTATTATTTAAGTTTTTTAAAGAGATATTTACTTTATAATGTAAAAGATATCACTTTTAAAAAATTTTTGTACATATTTTAAATATAATATAAATATTTGAAATCTATTTGGCATAATTTTAGATGCTTTAGATTCATTAGTTATTTAATATTAACAAATATATAATATAAATTTAAATGCTTTCATTTAAAATAAGTAAAAATTAATTATCTGAAATTCTTTCACTGCATTTTAAAAGACATTAGAATTACTATCCACGAGACCTAATTATTATCTAATAATTGTTCAATATGTGTAACTTTAATATTCTATCAAATTAAATAAATAAAAATGTAATTATCTGAAAATCTTAAATTCCGTTATTGCATTTTATGCAATACGTAATATGAGAATTAGTATGCAATTAAATCTTTAATTCTAATTATTTCTGCAGTAATGATTAAAAACTTTTAATGAACATTGTGATTTTATACACACGTCATTTAATAATATATATAATAAATGTATTCTTAAACTATTTTACAAAAAATCTCATTTTTTACTATTTCTTTAGAAATATTACTTTTTAAAGTTTCAAACGCTCTGAACTTCAAAATTATTGTTTATAATTCAATATTTAAATTTTATGACATATGACTTAATTTAAATTACAATAACTTTCATGAAATTTAAAAAAAATTATTAAATATTTATTAAAATTACACTCATTCAATATTTATTTATGAATCTTTGGAGAACATAACATAAATCAAATAATATAATGTAATTTAGTTTCAAAAATATTTTTAAAATGTCTGTTTAAAGAATATATTAAAGTCACAACACGTATTTAAGTACTAATTTACAGTGAACATTCGATTTTTTTATTCTTTTGTACAAAAATGCTTTTCCAGACTAAAATAGTAGGGAACATTAAAAATTTAATTTAATGAGCGAGTTTTGTTTCAGGTTAAACACGATTAGTTTTCACTGTATATCCCAAAATATCTCTCTCTAAGAATATACTGTAATTTATATAAGTAGAATAAAACATTGTTCATTGAGCTTACAATGAAATTTTATTTGTTAATTTTAGTTAAGTATATATTGAAGCAAGCGTAATAACTAGTTCTTTAATATGTGAATTAAAAGAAAATGTATAACATCTATTTCCCAAAGGTAATACATTCTTGTTTTGTCTACATTGCTTGTTTTGTCTGTTTGTCTTTCAATGATAATTTTTTTGCACACGCTGGCTAACTAGTCCTATACCAACGGCTTAAGTGAGTTTCGAACCTCTGCAAATATTCATACCCAAGGTGGAATTTGAACCCACGAACAGTTGAAATGAAAGCAGAAACTCCAGCCATTCAGATACCAACATAACAGATATTTTATCACAAAAGTACAACTGAATATTTTTGTTGTTAATGTTGTTTCCAATACCTTAGAGATCTAGCGTCAGCTAGATTAAATCCATGACACCGTGAACCCTAGAGAAGTCTAGCACCAGTAGTGGATTTGCGCGAACATCCGCCAGAGTGAACCCCAAACAATCCAGGATGTGATCGGGGGAAGCCGGCCTCAGATTGCATTTATTGCACAATGAGAAGACTTTGTATCCAGAATCGAACGTCATGCATTTCAGATGCTCATTTCTGAGTCTCAAGATGGCCGTTTGATCCTGTCTATCACCCCCGAAATCTAACGCTCCCCCCTGGGTCTTACTTCTAAACAGGGATGCGCGGGAGGGGCGAGCCAGACTTGCCTCAATTCTTTTTTCTTTATAGTGAAAAGTAATTTGTAAGTTAGTGTGTAGTCCCCATTTGGCAACTCAGAACAACCTCTTTTAGCCAAGATGTCTGCAGTTTCTTTGCAACGGATGTTAAAATGGGAGGGAATCCCCATATTAACTTGTAGCTGTATTTTGCCTTGTAGCGGCTATTATTACAGCTGCATCTTCCCTTTAAAGCCAGCTACCCATTTCCAAGGATAGATGGCGCTAAGCGGAACAAGGAAATTTCCCCGATAATATCTATTCACTTCTTGTTATGTATTAGCTTCGTTGTAGCTGATGTTTTGTTATTAGTTTGTTCGTTGATATAATTATTATTATACATGTAAATAAAGTGGTTACAGCCTTCAATTTATTTTATTTTAAATAGTTTCATTTTATAGTAAATAAATCTACCACAATTTGGATGTTATTTGCGTATATTTTTCTCATAAATTTTGATAGCCTTACACATTTTCATTCGCAACTGTAGTAAAGCCTTCTAATTTAGAATAAAATATAGATCTGTAAGAAATCATTTCTATATTAATTAACCTGAAAGGCATTTCTTAGATGCACACACACACAGTTGATCTAAATAACATTAAATACTAATAGTCAAATTTTGATAAGTTATAGCAGTTAATGATTAGGTAATCGTAAATTTATGTATTATTATTTACAATAAACCTAATTTAAACCTATCTTTAAAATCTACGTATTTTTATTAAAAAATTGAGTAGAGTATAAAATAAATCAAAAAATAATTTTTGATTTTATCTTAAGATTTTTAAGCTGCTTTTTTCAGACAGTTATTTTTGCATTGTGCCGCCCAACCTGTCTAATGGTTAACGTAACTGACTACGGATGGGGAGGACCTGGGTTCGAATCCCAGCTTGGGCATGGATGTATTTTCTCTTTCTCTCTCTGTGTTTCTTGTCCTTTCCTCAGATGATGGACGAATGTGGCCCGCCCTTTAAACGGGTTTGTGGTAGTGTGGCGTGGGCGATGCTACTCGTACCTCCGTGACTTGGTTCACAGGTGCCCACCGGGTAACGATAAAATGAGTAGCTGTTTCCTACCTTGTTGCGGCTAACGGGCTAATTTACGTACGTATTTGCTGAAGGGTGCACTCCATTAGAAATAAATAAAAAAAAATTTGTATTAGTAACGGCGATACAAAATTTATATAATTTCATAGTTTTTTAATCTATTAAAACACGAACTTGTTGACGTATAGATTTGCTTAAAATAGGAAAAAATTTAAAATATTCAATTCTGTGTTCACAAAAATATAATCTAAATTGAAAAATAATTTTAAGTTTTTAATGTAAAATGCAATTGAGCACATATTTTTCTTATTTTTAAAATTATGGGTTTTTTATTAAATGTTTTTACAATTGCTTTCTTCAGTATTAAACAGTAGTGAAAACTCAATTTGATACTCATTGAGTTTCTCATTGATCAATTTATTTTGAATCGGACACTCTAATCAAATGCCATGAAATTGGATTGTTATTATAAAAACGTCAAACATATGCATAACCTTGTTTTCTTGATTTTAATACATTTGAGATGCAAATTGTAACTGATTAGAAACTAAATCAGGTCTTAGAAATCCTAAAATATACTTTACAAAAATTCATTTACTGTTCAAAATTAAATAAAATAAATGATAGGCAAACTTTAAAATTTTCAGGAGATTTTCTTAAATTTGCATATGATGGAAGATGCACCACATAACTGATTCATTGGATTTAAATACTCATAGATCTACTACAATTTTACTTTTCTGCCTAAGTTTTAATGAATAGAAACTTTTAAAAAGTTTTTCTTGTTAACAATCTTCTTTGGAAAAACATTTAAGTAAATTCAAGTATTCTATATTTTTCTTTTATCTTCAAAACACTTTAAGTGTCATTTCCCTATTTTTTTCTTAAACTCATATTTATTATTTACAAACTTTGGGAAAGAATATGCATAATATGAAATATTAAAATCGCTCTGTACATGTTTCTCAAGTAAAAAAGAATAAGAAATGATGCATTTTTATGATATGTCTGATTTTAAATTTAATATTAAACTTTCAAAATTTTCAATGTTAAATACTAATGATATTTTTCAAATATTTCACTGCTAGTATCATACGATATTTCTAAATGTATTTATTACTTGTCAATTTACCTAAAGATCAAGAAGAAGAAAATTGATATCTCTCTTATTTTAGCTTTTATTTGTTGAATATTTAATATATATTTTCCAATATTTTATTTTTAAAGATAGAAAACCGATATCTTTTTAACAGAAATCGTTTATTATAAAATAACTAAACATTTTTGATTAAATTTCTAGGAAACTTTTCAAATAAATATTCATAAGTAATAAAACCTTTCTCAGTATTCATTATAACAAACATTAAATGCATAATACACATAAATTTTAATATCCTGATACATTTTTGTGTAAACTTTTCTTCCTTTTAAGATTCTAACTTAGATTTCTTCGTATATTGACTGGAATGAAAAGAAATATTTCCTTATTGGAGATCAAAATATTTCAAAAATAACTTATAGTTAAATTATTCTTCCTTTCAAAATTCTAACACAAATATCTTCGTATATTAACGTAAATATTTCAAAAATAAGTTACATTTTGTGATATTGTAATGAATTTCTAAATTGTTGTTGTTACTTATGACACTTGGCTGAGCCAAACCCACACGTGAGAGACAAGGCGAATGAAGTCAGAAAGAGCACCTTCTGTATTTGAACAGAACACACTCTTAAGAGGGTGGAAGTTTGACTTCGCTCGTAGATTGTAGCACCATCTTGATCTTGGAATTTAGAGATAGAAAGCCAAAGAAGAACCAAGGCTTGGACCATCCCCAGAGGTATTAATTAAGAATGGGAACATGGAGGACATTGTGATCACGACATATTTTGAGTGCCCCAGTCGCCACTGGAGAACACGACTGTCTTTAGCGGAAAAGGAATCGAACCCACAACCTTGAGATTTTGACACTACACCTGAACTAAATAGGATATCGTGGCCCTATTTCATTATTAAAAGTAATAAATGTTCAAGTTCTATGCTAATTATTTTTAAAACAGCACTTAACATTATATTCAAAATAGAACTTAAGCATTTATTACTAATTTAAAATTAACTAACCATATGTATTTCCACAAAAATAAAACCACTCATTCCAAGTTATTAAATTTTTGGAATAAATAAAAATGGTAAAATATTTTTATAATTTAATTTCAAAACTGAATCGATTTTAATAATTTTCGAATTTTTCATTAAATAATGTTTAAATAACTAACTCTATTAAAATAATTTTTTTTATCATAAATGTTTACTTCCGTTTCATATAAGATTTAAGCTAATATACTTTCCTCAAGTGAAATAAAAACTAAAAACAATATCGAAATCCAACAAACTATAATATATGTGCTCCACTCTTCAGAATTTATAACTTTATCCTATTTGCTTTCTACAATAACTCTTACTGTTGGCAGTATATCACCAAAGATTAAAAACGTAGACTAGTAAAATAGAATAAATTTACATTTTGAAATTAAAATACACTTTATTTAGATAATAAAGTCTGCAGCTAGATTTGTTTATATATTTCCAACCACCGACACAGTGATGAAATTCTTGTTTCTCAAGAGAGCAGAATATGGACAACATAAAAGATATTAAATAAGTTTGGATCAAAGAAGTGTTATAAATGTAATATATTCAGTTATAGTCATTATAATAGTTAATGTCTTTATAATAGTTAATGTCATCACATTATTGAGTTTGTAAAGAAAATCTATTCTGAAATAATGATTTGTTCTATATAATATTAGATTGAAGATGTTCAAGATACATGCTGAGGAGATATTTTAGCATTTCTTTTACATTAAATTGTCAATTAATAATATTTGCACTAGTAATAACATTTTTTTACCAAGCTATAAATCCTATCTACATATTTATTTATATTGAAAACATAAATTTATCATTTGTGTAATTTATCTTAACAACATAAACTTTGTCGTTTTCAAAACGGAAAAAATGCCATTAATAAAACAGATTTTGCTGCCAATCGGTATGAAACGTTCTTTCAACAAATATCATGTAAAGAATATTCTGTGGTGATAATTTTTATCATATCAAAGAGATATAATTAAGTAAATTATGTCATTAGCCAAAAAAAGATTCTTTCACTAAAAAGCAAATTGTCGTTTTCCAGAGAATCATTACACAAGATAAGCAATTTATGATAATTGTTTCTAATTAATTCACCATTTATATCAAAACATTTAGAAGTTAAACATAATGAAACAACCATAAGTTACCATTCTTAGTAATAGTTTAAGTTTAAAACTTAGGATTTTATATACTATTTAATTTCAGAAATTAAATAGCTTTCCTGTTGGGAAAGCTTTATCAGAAAATAATATAAAACGATTTACAAAAATATACATCAAAATATTATCAGGTCTTGTAAATGCTTCCTGTAAATTTATGATCTCAATAAAAAATTAACATTGATTTCAATATAAATTTTCACTTCCTATTTTTTCTCTAAATAAAATATCATTCTTTGAAACATGATGTCAAGATTGGTGTACTTTATACAATAGATGAAAAATTTTGTCAATATAAAAATCAAAGAAAATTCTATTATTCAGCTAACTTATTCGAATATCATTTAAATGAATTAAGTTAAGAAAATAGAGAGAGATTCAAACGTAAACTAAACATATCTATAATTTTAAGCATAAAAAATTATTTAACTTTTATCTTGTCATAATAATTTATGAAACGTTAAACTTTTAATTCATTTCACCTCAGATCAGCACATTAATCTTCAATTTTACTGTGCACAAGTTCAATTCTAATCACGAATGTCATATTTTTAATAGAAAAAAATTTTACATTAAAAAAAATCTCAGAACTATTAAAAAAATTAATAATCACTACCATTCGTGGTGCATGTTGATGGAAATTTCAAAAATTATATCTAAGGTTAAATAAGGTTCTGTTTTTTTTTTTTTTTTTAAGCAAAATAAAAACATAATCTATAATACAAATGTTTAACTTTTTCCATTTGACATTTGTATTTAACATTACAATGCGAAATGCCATTATATGCATAAAATTTTATCTGTCTTATGTGGTGATAGAGTGTATAGTTTACATAAGTCAAATCTAAATGTACTTTCAAATAATATCATCTGATCCAGGTAAAACAATATTTTAATTTTTGGAGTATTTAAAAGGTAATTGCTGATATAAAATAACCAGTTATTTTATACGTTCTTCAAAAGAATTTAGATTTTTGAAAAGTAGTTTAATTAAATACAAATATATACCATATTTCTTGATATTCATTTAAACTGTGCAAAGCTACTTAACATGAAATCTTAAATTAAAATTGAGTATTTAAAAATGGTTGAACTAAATTGACGGTATATCTTAATTTTTTTTCCAATGGCGAGCACTGATTTTCCCAATGGCTGGCTGCCATATCAAGCCCAGAAATTGCTACTCATTTAGCATTACCCGGTAGGCACTTGTGAACCAAGTCACGGAGGCGAGTAGCATTACCCACTTCACATCACCACAAACTCGTTTATGAAACGGGCCACATTCATCAGGAGAAAGGATAAAGAAATACAAAAAAAATATTGAAGGAAAGCGTCCATACCTGAGCCGGTTTTCAAACACGGGACCAACAGCCTATGACAAACCACTCAGCCATCCGCCTGCTTATACAAAATTTAATTTTATGAAATTGGTTTGTCATACTAGAATTGATTAAACTGGTATTTTCCAGTTTTTTTAACGCTCTTAACAGGAAGATATCTATCTTAATCCTCTTCTTTGATCAAGAGGAGATTAATACTCTTAAACAGGAAGCTAGGCTACTGATCTTTCAACTACCAGCTATGTCCTAACCGATTAACTTATAAATTAAGATAAGACAAAAGTGAAGTGATAGATTTACTGATACATGCTGCTTGTAGAGCTCACAACTACAAATACAATTAAAAAAACCTAACTTGGAAGCAGATTGATTTTAAATGTTTTATACTTCTTAAGTCATATAAGATTTTATCCTATAGCATTTAAAAAATAATCTAATATTTACGAAAACAATTTTTTGCAATAATTTTAGTTTTTGTCTTCATAACAAGAAATACTATACTGTAATCTATAGTAGATTCAGTATTTTTGTTATCCCCATCCAAGCTGAATTTCTTTCCCAAATCCTTTGTTAACAATCTCAAGAGAGAAGTAATATAATTTAAACTAAACTTGATAGATTGTTGCAGCTAAAACTGTGAAATATTAAGATTTTGGCATAATAACATAAATTTTATTTCTATTCAGAGGTAAATTGATAAAGATTTCCGAAAATGTTTCAAAATCATATTTATGACAACCAAATTATATTTGGAAATATATAATAACGATTCTTAAACAAATTTGATTTCAGAAACATAAGAATTTATCTGTCTTAATTAAATTTTGTTTACTATATAAATGGAAACAAGAAATTTATATCACATACTAAAATCTCAAATAGAAAAATAATGTTTTAGTGAATTAGTGGCGAAATGTAAAGATAAAAGTTTCTTAAACCTTTTTTAATCTTATATGAAATATTTCTTAAATAATACACTACTGGCCATTAAAATTGCTACACCAGGAAGAAATGCAGATAACAAAATGATATTTATTGGACAAATATATTATACTAGAAATAACAAATGATTAAATTTTCAAAAAATTTGGCTCGATAGATCCTGAGAAATCAGTACCCAGAACAACCACCTATGGCAGTAATAACAGCAGTTATACGCCTGGACATTGAGTCAAACAGAGATTGGATTGCATGTACAGATACAGATGCCCATGCAGCTTCAACACGATGCCACAGTTCATCAACCGTAGTGACTGGTGACTGGCGTTTGGTGACGAGCCAATGGCTCGGCAATCATTGAACGTGCTGGCCAGGGCAACAGCCGAACATGTTCCGTATCAAGGAAGATCCGTACAATACCGGCAACATGCGGTGGGGCATTATCCTTCTGAAACGTAGGGTTTCGCAGGGTTCGAATAAAGGGTAGAGCCACGGGTCTTAACACACAACATCTTTCATCACAACAACTTTTCACCAGACATCAACGTTCAAATGCAATTTGTGTATGAGGAACCGGCTGAACAATTTCCTCATTTAAACACAATGTAGGTGTCGCTACTGGCGCCTGCTTTGTCTGAACGCGCTGAAAAGCTAATCATTTGCATATCACAGCACCTTCTTCCTAAATTTCACGTCTGTAGCATGTCGCCTTCTTGGTGTAGCAATTTTAATGGCCAGTAGTGTAATATATGTTATAAATAAAAATTAAATTAAAATCATGATATGTAAGAGTAAATAATTATAAATGCATTTTTTAATTTTAATAATTAAAAAAATATTAATTAAAAGAAACTTTTCTAAATGAAAAATTAATAAGAAATGGAAAAACATGATTGTGAGATATTTACACTATTTCTTTCTAGAACAAAAATATTAACATATATTGAAATTTTTTCAACTTTTTTTCAATACAAAGGCAGAATTGAATTGCGGTGTGGATATGCAATACAAGGGATGTGTTTCAATATTAATTTATACTTTCGTCTCGGCATTGATTAATCTTAGAATGTAAGCCCTTATCCTCTGTCTGGGATATGTTTTTCATTTTCTGTCTGTTCAGGCACATTTCGCATACAAATAATCTTCTAAAAGAACTTTACATTTGGTGTATAGTTCTATTTACTGAAACACATCCATGTTATCTAAAATCATCTCTTTACTGAAAACACTGTTTACATAATATTAAAACTTTAATGCATTAATTATAATTAATTTAATACTTTAATGGAT